>ARYC01017295.1:0-185214 GCA_000711775.1 Oxytricha trifallax
CACCTGTGGTCTTACCAGGTATGACCACTATAAAATTAAAGATATGCTTTATGTAACTTACATTTTTAATGAGTGCACTATCTCCACCTGCGTTTGATCTTTAAGTATTTATATAATTATAATAATTAATAAATTAATTATTATAAATCATAATTATTTGTTTAGGATTTTGTAAAATAAGCTTAATTAATATATGAAAAGACTTTACATAATTACCTTCTTAGATCGAATTATTAATTAAAAATAAACAGAGATATAATCAATTTTGCAGAATGAATTTACCAAACTAAAACATTCCTTTAATTAGAGACTGAAAAGAAAAACATATTCACATACTATTTATTTTAAATTCTATAAACTAAAAAGAATTATGAACAAAATAAAAAATATAATTTATTATTTATTAATATATTATTATATAATATATTATAAATATATAAAAAACATAATTTAATTTAATGATTATACATTTTTACATCTATTCCATGGACATCTAACCATTAATATTATAGAGACCCCACTGCATTTGTGTTTAGTTTGAGTAAGAGATCCATCCATAAACAATATAGAAATTAAGATAAAGCAGTTCTACATCATAAGAATAGGATGTGTGTATTTGGTATAGATATTAGTATTGATGATGATTGTGATAAGAATAGTAAAACTTGGAGTAGTTTAGGATGGACTTATGAACCACCTACTGGATATAAGAAAGGATCAGATGAAGCTAAATCATATTTAGCTGGATAATAGTATTTCAAAGTATTAGAGATTGAAGTATATCATTACAATGATTACTATTTATGATATAAATATGGCAAGGCAGTATGCTGGTATAATCTTATTTTAAATTAAATGATAATTTCCATGACATTTAATTGTCGAGTAAAAATTATATAATTTATTTAAATCACATAATCGAACTATTAAGATATAAAGAATATTTTTAATTTTTATCTATGAAAATATATTAGTTATTTCTTAAACATGTTATTTATATATTAATTAACTGATTTCAAGCTCATTTGCCCAATAATTAAATAGAATTTATTTTTTTTATGTGAATTATTAACACGAATATAACATTAGAATTTTTCATTTATAAGATAAAGAATCATCACATGCAAGAAGTTCCTAATAATTCTAATTTGCTACTCTATACATTTTGCTTTTGGATTGACGATGTAACATACTTATTAATAACATATACTCACTTTATTTTATTCGTTTTCATATTCTTAATATTTAATAAATTTTATTATTTATATTTTAAGTATCTAATTAAGCTTCAAATATTATAAAACGTCATTGTAAAATTACATATGGAGGAAATTAATTAATTTAAACAAGTTACCAACTTTTTATTAAAATATCATATTTAGTAGTTAAGAATTAACAATTTCAATGTTTAAAATTATATATATATTAAATTAATAATAATTGTGATATAACCAAACATTATTCCTTTCAATTAGTTGTTGTGGGTGTGAATAGTAATTGATTTTGATAGATTAAAAAGTCTTTTTATTAGAAAATTCTTAAATCTATAAATAACATTAAATAACTTTGTTAAATTAGCGTGAATTAGTTGTAAATTAAAGAAAAGAGCAATTAGTTTATCATCTTTAAATAATCACTAATAAGATTAAAGAAGGAGGATGAAAGCACAAGAAGCGGAAAGGAAAATGCGCTATGTCTGATACCTAACACTATATTTACTCATGACATGTTGAAGATAAGAGAGCTAATTTCAGAAATGGATTTAATCATAAATACCAAGCAAGATTACTAATTTAGCCAATACATTAACTCTAGGAAAATCACAGGAGATTGCACTGGCTTTGAATCACTGATACTAATGATGACGACACTGCAGATAACTATTACTCATACATTTTCTGTTTTAGAAGTGATATCATTTGTATCTCAATCACTTCTAGGAGTATCTAATATGAAATTATATTAACTGATCTAGACTCAGCTTTGTTACATAAAGTGAAAGTATTTTATCTACTTGTCTGTTGCTCCTTAAGTCAAACTCTTTCGGAAAAAGATTCTGCAACACCCTCATAAAATTCATTCGAAGATTTAATCTGGCTATCGTTCCTGATGTTCATAACACTAAACATTGCTATCTCAATTACCTTAGTTGAATATCCAGGGTCTAGCTACATTGTGATATCGCATACAAAGATATCAAAGATACTCACTTTCTCGAGTCTAAAGTATGGAGGATCATTTGAATTACTTTAAGATTTGCTCCAGAGCTTGGACTTTTGGTCCTAAAGTTAGATGTTTTTCTGCATCATTGCTTAAATTAATTACAATTTGTAGGTGTGCTATAAAGGACCTTTTTTTCTATACAAGTAAGGATGGCAAACCTGATTCTGAGTTGATTGAGCGTTTTACCTAATTTGGAAATTTCTAGATCCACACCAGAAAATATCAGTGTTATGCAATGCGACTATTGAATCTCCAAATTAAATTTCTAGTCAACGCCTTCATGCATGTCTTGGTGGATGATTTTATATATTTGAACTTTCAGAGGATGAGTAAACCTTTTGCAAATAATAGTAATATAATAACATATTCTAATTAATAAATAAATATAGGAAAAGGTAAATAACGTCCATTTTTGAAAATGGCTGATTGGTAATACTGGACATTAGGTGCACTATTAGATTTAAAAGGGCTATCGAAATATCCTAGTTCCTCACAAGTTGAATAAGTTTGAGTCGGAAACTCGCCTGCAAAAACTACTTGATAATTTATAAACATTCAATAATAAAATTTTATTAGTAATTAAATCGTAATAATTTCAATAGAATACTAATTAATTAGATAAATAATGTTTAAAGTTTTAAATAGAAATTATATAGTTACTGTAATGTACTCAAGTATGCTGTAACTATTAAATGGGTCAAACTAGTGCAAAGTTAAAAAACGTCAGCAAAAAACATAAGTCATATCAGGGAGGATGCAATGTCAACCTATGAAACTGCAAGAGGTCAAAATTTCAGACAATAGACATTAGAAGTATTTATTTCATTGCTTGCAGTTAGCGTTGAATGCATCCCACTCTAATTATACGGATCTTCAACTCAAAAATTGATTTAGCCCCACACCAGAACTAAGACCTATCAGTTATCACCTAATATATGTCCTCTGTAATCGACAACTTAATCTCCTCTAATATTACTGCAGAATACTATATCTTTATTAGTACCACCATTTTAACTCATCTAGCACGCATTTGATCTCTTAAACCAATTAAAGACTGAATGTCTGATACTTAATTGTTGTCTAAATAAATATATTTATAATATCACCTACATTTACTTTCAACTTTTGGGTTCTTACTTTTTTGTTTTCTAATGTAAGTCAGCTGGCTTTTAATTACCTTAATATTGAATATATTTCTAAAATACGAATCATGTAATTTTCCAAAATATTGTCATTAAATTGACTTTAATTAATTTAAAAATAATTTCACGGTAATTATACAAAATTAAACTCTTAAAGTTTTATTAAAATAGACATTAACGATCAAGTTACTTCTTTTTCTTAGAATTAGAAAACCATAATAAATTTTATTAAAATAAAAAACTTTGCCTATTTTAGAAGATATCAAATAAAACTTCTTTAAAATGAATCCAAGTAATTTTTTTTAATAATATAGAGTGTGTCATAACTAGGACATGAATATTAATGGATATTTTTTTTATTAAATAATACAAGCTTACTAAATTTCTAATTTTTTAGTCTAATACAGAGTTTATGAAGCATTTCCTGTCCTTTTAAATGAAATCTATGAAAATTTTAAATTGGTTATTAAATATTAAGTAAAATCTTTAAATCAAATCAATATTATTTAGTATTATTGCAGGAATACATTCGATTTGGAAAAACGAATTAAATTTATAATTAATTAATTGTCAATTACCTTCATTTATGTTTGTTTTTTTTTCAATGTCTCCAAACTCTGACAAATTTATACTCTATGGATAGCGATTTAAAAATGATACGGTGGTTTTTATTGCTATAATGAATTTATCTCATCGTCCAAGCAAGAAAAATCCTTTTTACTAATTTTAGGAGAAAGCTAAAATTCAAAATATCTCTCTTCTTGGGATGATTCAGGAATATTTCTAATAGTAAAGTCCAGCTAAAAATGAGGAATCTACCGTAGAATCCGTTTATATTTAAATTTTGAGTCACTTAAGATTTGATAAATGCCATGTTTTTAATATTTAATTAATTTAATTTTAATTCATTTTCCCAAATCGAATGTATTCTTAAAATATTAAAATTAAAATTTACAATTATATTTTATAAAAATATATTTACTATTTAATATTCAAAATAAATATTATATTTTACTATTATCAAAATAGATTTAAAATGGGAAATTACAAAAATAAAATTAAAAATTAAATTAAATATGGAATTTTAGTATTTTTTGATTTTTATAGTATCGTTTTAACTGATATTGATTTGAATTTGATATATTTTAACAGCCAATAATTTGACTCATCGATAAATCAAATTAGATTTATCATATCTTAACTGTAGACCTTTTAAATTTAACTTTTAAAATTTTTAACTCTTGATAAATTAATATCTCTCTATACAAAATAGCTATGAAAAAATTTTCTAAGTATAAGATGTAGAGAAAAATTTAACGACTAACTTTCATTCTTGTAGTATTCACAAAAAATTTTACCCCATCGAGATAAATCGATTTTAAATATTTCTCTGCACCAAACTTCTTCCTTTCTTATCTCTTCAACCAAATTACTTGAGGACTTGGTCTAAATAAGTTTTTTGTGCATTTAATCAATATCTAAATTTTATCTTCTTTGAGTCTTTCATCAGGATATTCATACTCATTTTTATCGTTAAAATACACGAATTCGTATAAATTTTTTTTGACTTTCACTAAAAATGAAATATCTCTCTGAGTGATTTTTTTCATGAATTATGAGTAGGATGGAACATGTAGCTTACGTTTTGATCTACATTATTCCTTCTAGAGTCAAGTCATGGAAAAAATCGCTGCCCGAGATAATTTCATTTCTTTGCAGGTACTCGACCAAATTTTGATGTTTGTTACATTGTAACAAACATCACCTCTAAAAAAATGGACACATTTCCAAATGGACACAAATTCCGGACACAAACTCCGGACACAATTCCAAAGTTAGAACTCAGATCTCATCACTTATCTATCACTCTGAACGAAGATATACTCCTTTTTCCATCACAGTACAACTTTTTGATTATGAGGGGGCTCGAAAAAGAGGATTTCGAGGTTTTCTCTCTTGGGTGAAGAGATATTGAAAAATTTAGAATTATGTTTTGATAGACAATTCTACAAGCTAAGTAGAATATTTATATGAAAATTTATAGACATTAGGTTAGAGAGTTATTGAAGTCAAAAGTCAGAGCATCCAAATTTTACTTTTCCCTCAATAACTTCCTTCAGTGTGAGACTCATGGAAGATGAGTAGGGTAGAAGTTGTAGCCCATACCCTAAGCTATCGAATAGGGCATATATTCCAATACAAATTCCTTTAGGATACAGAGATAAATTGAAAATAAGGTCAAAATTTTTGTAAAATGATGAGAAATATTGAAATCGATTTTTCTCGCTTGGCAAATTAGATGGTGATAAACTCAAATCAAATCTTAAGCAGATTATCTCATGAAGAACATTTCTTCTCCTAAAGTCAAATCAGTAGCTAATTACATTGGAGAGATAAATCGAAATTAAATCTGAAATCGAAAATAAAATATGAAATTTTAAATGTAACAAACATCACTCATATAAATTCTTGAGACAACGAATTTAGGATTTTTATGAAGAGCATATTATGATCTATCATTTATCATCTATAAGTTTTTCAATATCAATTCACTGGGCGGGGGGGCCGCGGGGGCACCGGGGGCGGGGGCGGGGCGGCGCGGCGCCAGAGAAAACCCCGAAACCCTTCTGGATAATTTTCGGAAAATCAAATTTTTGAAATTGTGTTTTCAAAAATCCGAAAATTATCCAGAAGTGTTTCGGGTTTTCTCTGCTAAGTGAATTGATATTGAAAAACTTATAGATGATAAATGATAGATCATAATATGCTCTTCATAAAAATCCTAAATTCGTTTCCTCAAGAATTTATATGAGTGATGTTTGTTACATTTAAAATTTCATACTTTATTTTCGATTTCAGATTTATTTTCGATTTATCTCTCTAATGTAATTAGCTACTGATTTGACTTTAGGAGAAGAAATGTTCTTCATGAGATAATCTGCTTAAGATTTGATTTGAGTTTATCACCATCTAATTTGCCAAGCGAGAAAAATCGATTTCAATATTTCTCATCATTTTACAAATTTTTTGACCTTATTTTCAATTTATCTCTGTATCCTAAAGGAATTTGTTTTGGAATATATGCCCCATTCGATAGCTTAGGGTATGGCCTACAACTTCTACCCTACTCATCTTCCATGAATCTCACACTGAAAGAAGTTTGAGGGAAAAGTAAAATTTGGATGCTCTGACTTTTGACTTCAATAACTCTCTAACCTAATGTCTATAAATTTTCATAGAAATATTCTACTTAGCTTATAGAATTGTCTATCAAAACATAATTCTAAATTTTTCAATATCTCTTCACCCAAGAGAGAAAACCTCGAAATCCTCTTTTTCGAACCCCCTCATAATCAAAAAGTTGTACTGTGATGGAAAAAGGAGTATATCTTCGTTCAGAGTGATAGATAAGTGATGAGATCTGAGTTCTAACTTTGGAATTGTGTCCAGAGTTTGTGTCCGGAATTTGTGTCCATTTGGAAATGTGTCCATTTGACTAGAGGTGATGTTTGTTACAATGTAACAAACATCAAAATTTGGTCGAGTACCTGCAAAGAAATGAAATTATCTCGAGCAGCGATTTTTTTCATGACTTGACTCTAGAAGAAATAATGTAGATCAAAACATAAGCTAAATGTTCCATCCTACTCATAATTCATGAAAAAAATCACTCAGAGAGATATTTCAATTTTAGTGAAAGTCAAAAAAAATTTATACGAATTCGTGTATTTTAACGATAAAAATGAGTATGAAACTCCTGATGAAAGACTCAAAGAAGATAAAATGTAGACCTTGATTAAATGCACAAAAAACTTATTTAGACCAAGTCCTCAAGTAATTTGGTTGAAGAGATAAGAAAGGAAGAAGTTTGGGGCAGAGAAATATTTAAAATCGATTTATCTCGATGGGGTAAAATTTTTTGTGAATACAACAAGAATGAAAGTTAGTCGTTAAATTTTTCTCTACATCTTATACTTATAAAATTTTTTCATAGCTATTTTGTATAGAGAGATATTAATTTATCAGGAGTTAAAAATTTTAAAAGTTAAATTTAAAAGGTTTACAGTTAAGATATGATAAATCTAATATGATTTATCGATGAGTCAAATTATTGGCTGTTAAAATATATCAAATTCAAATCAATATCAGTTAAAACGATACTATAAAAATCAAAAAATACTAAAATTCCATATTTAATTTAATTTTTAATTTTATTTTTGTAATTTCCCATTTTAAATCTATTTTGATAATATTTGATTTTTAATTAATTTTTAAATATTTTTTGTTTAAATAAAAATTTACAAATAATTAAGATTTTTTTTTTCAAAGTAAAAATATCTCAATATGTATAACTAATATATTTAAATGTAATATCATAGCATCAGCAATTTGATAATAATTTACAATAATCATACAAAGGATAAAATTTAACCAGGAAGTTTTTTTGGTTCAAAAATTAAATTTATACATTAATTATTTGTTTTAAGCATTTATTATAAGGTTATTATTCAAATTTTTACAGTTATAGAGATATTGATTAGATTTAACTCTCAAAAATAGATGGTAATTATATTAATTGTAAATTATATAAAATTATTATATCAGTAGCATCACCTTCTATTTTTTATTAGTTTTCTCCATTGGAATTATTATCAATAAAATTTAATCTTGCAATATTTAATTTTAACATTCAAGTATTTAAATAAGAAGAATATAACTTACATTAACTTAAGGATTTTCAATTGTAGCATCATTTAATTTTATTGATTTGTCGAAATAAATTAAAAGTTGCAATGAAAATCCAATTTAATATTAATATTGGACAATAATCCTTAATATATTTAATAATAAACTGATTAAGATGTCAGAACTTTGCAGTGAGTGCAAAAACCATTTTGATTTGAAAATTATTAAAATTATTTTTAATGCTTAAATTAGAAGGCCTATCCTTTTAGAATTAATTTATCTATTAATTTTTAAGAATGTGGCTGCACATACTGTTTGGATTGTGTTCATAAACAAATAAAAGATGACCCAAACAGAGAGATTCTTTGCCCTTTACCCCTACATGGAGTCAGTACTAAAATAGAATATTTAATTAATATTTTATTTTATACTATGCCAGATAATTTAGCTGAAAAAGAGAACAAAAGCATCTTAACAAGTTTGCTTTCTTTTGACGATTTAACTGTCTTCTGTGATGACCATAGTAAACATAAAGCCACTTTATACTGTAGACTCTGCTCTATACCTGTGTGTCCGCGCTGTATAAATAGTACTAATTTTTATGAAATTTTATTTAATTACTCACAAAAACCATAGTCTTATTGATCTTAAAAAGTCAAAATTCTAAACTTTTGCAGCTAATATTAAAAATAATTAAATTATTAATGTTCATAGATTGTATGATGAGTACTCAAGTGAGAACTATATAATATAAATATTTTATAACATTAAGTCACAGTTAGAATTGCAGAGCATAAATAAATGCACGCTTAAAGCATCTGAATTAAAAATGCTGCTTAGTAAAGCACAAAGAGTACTTTAATTAATTATATATTACTTGGCAATATTGTAAGTGGTGAAGAGTGCCAACAAATAAAATATTAAATTAAATTATTAAAATAGACTTGGCATATTACTTGAATGGTGCTTAAAATGTCACACATGATATATATTGCACTCGTGGATCAGATATAGCAGAAGAAGTAAAAGCTCACAATTAAATAACAATTGAAGATATCAAGCTATTGATTAATGATTCATAGATTTAATTAAGAGAAGAATTCAATTAAAGATATAATGCTATTGAAAATAATTAAAGATTAATTAATGACTCAATTATTATTTTATAAATTCATTGTTTAAAAATAATGAAATAATATTATTTCCAATTAATTTTAAGATAAAATTTTTGAATTTAAAAATAAATATTAAATTTTAAATCGAAAACTGTTAAATTTTTTTTTATATTTTATACTTATAATAGAAATAATCAAGTTAAAGCAGATGATAAAATTGGTAAATTTTTATTTAATTTAAGTTATTATATTAAACTTTAGAGAGAAATAGAAACAAACTTAAAAATTTATTTATTAATTAAAACTTACCTCAAAGATTTGATAAAATTGGAAGAGATTTTTAAGCAAGCAATTTGAGAACTAAGAAATTGTAGGAACTTGTACAAAACTTAACTGATGATTATTCTAAATAACTACAGCATATTTATTGTAATATAACTATTGTAGGATTAAATTGAAATTGGGAAATTTATTTAAATTAAAATTAATAAATTATTAAGTTATTGGCAAATTAAAGTGGCCATTTAAAAGATCATGGGCTAATTCGTAGAGAATTTAAAATTATCTTAACTTTATTATTGCAGTTCTATTTAAAAGCATCCCTGTAGCGAGAAATCTCTACTTTTTTTGTGAGAGTCTAGTTTATTGATTTTGGAGTGTTTAATTAAATTGAGTTTTCTCGCTACAGGGATGCTATTAAATAAAACTGCAATAATAAAGTGAAGATAATTTTTAATTCCCTATCGAATAAGCTCAGGATCTTTTAAATTGGCCAAGTTAAACTGCCAATAAAATAATTAATTATTAATATAATTTAAGTAAAATTTCAAGTTTCAAATGTATTCCTAAAATTATTATTAATTAAGCTTCTGAACTCATAAAATAATGAAGCTAACAATGATTATATTTCCTTTAAGTAAACTGTAAAGTAAGAAATTGATAAAACTGATTCTAAATTTGTGCATGATAATTATTTAATTATTAAAAATTATTTAAAGTTACATAAATTTGTTTTCAAGTGGATTTTTCATTTTATTCACGATTATATTTATCATGTAAAATATAATTCAAAAATCTTTTTGATATTAATGAATAGCAATAATTAATTTTATACTAAATAAAAATTAAATATTTTACTTTAATAATTTTTGAAGAGTATATATTCTTATTTGAACTATTTTATAGGCTTTTTGGCTAAAGTTTTTTTAGATTAATTGTTTCTTGCCTCGAGTATTTTCTTCTATGTAGTTTTTTTTCTTTTAAACATTTGGGGGGGGAAGTTTCCTGCCCCAAAATTTTATATGCACCCAAGGGGGGAAGTTTCATGCCCCCAAAAAGGTAGTTTCCTGCCCCATACATATAAATATGTAATTTTTTATAATTCTCAAAGAATCTTTATCATCTATTATGATTTATTTTTTTTTATATTTAGCTTCAAATATCATTTCTACCTTGATAATCAATTTAAAATTTAATGAAAATTACATTAATTATTAAAAAAAACACTTATTTTAGCCTTGTAAATAACATATAATTTGATAAAGAATAATGATGTACCTTTAAAATTATATAATAATAAATGTTGTATAGTACATGGTTATGGTTATTGAAATTGAAATTTATTTGTTTCTATTAAATTTATTGCAAAAAACATAAAATTTAATGTTGGGGGGAGGAAACTACCGAATGGGGCAGGAAACTGTCTGGGGGCAGGAAACTTCCCCCCCCCAACATTTGAAATTAAAAAAAAGCACTTATGAATTATTTTCTTAAGCTTTTTTATTAATCATCACCTTTCGCTTAAATTTAATATTTTTATCAAATTAATAAATTTTCACCATATATTTTTTAAACAAGTAAATTATAATTGCTATTTTAATCTTGGTAGAATTATATAATACATAAATTTCTAAATATTTTATTTATATTTCATCGATAAAAGTAAAGATAAAATACTCTTAGTATTAAAATAATTTATTCTTTTTAATAAGGGTAGTAATTGAAGTAGAACATCAATTACTTCTAGAAAGCTCTTGTTCATTATTAATTTTATTTAATTATGCTTATATATATATATATATATGTAAGACACTATTTTCTAATAATAGTATTTATATAAATGAATAAAGCATTTTTTGTAAAGAGAATCATACATAATTCAAGACAAAAATATTATTGTAGGAATACATTCGATTTGGGAAAATGAATTAAAATTAAAATTAATTAATTATTAATTACCTTCACTTATGTTTTTGGAAAATGTCTCCAAACCCTAACAATATTATACTCTCTGGATAGCGCATTGAATGAGACGGTGGTTGTTATTGCTATAATGAATTTATCTCATCCCCCAAGCGAGAAAAACTCATTATACTATTTTTGGGAGTTAGCTCAAAATCAAAATATCTCGCTTCCTGGGATGATTCAGGAATAATACCAATAATAAAGTCCAGCTAAAATTGCGGGATCTACCGTAGAATAAATTTATTTTTGAATTTTAAGTCACTTTGGTTTTGATAACTGCCATGATTTTAATATTTAATTAATTTAATTTAAATTCATTTTCCCAAATCGAATGTATTCCTACAATAGTGATACATTGGTACTAATTTATCTAAAAAAAACAAAATAATTTCTGGCACAATAGAATTAGCCATACTTAAATTTTATAACTCTATAAAAGTTTTTAACTAAAAATATAAATATTGAATGAATTATTCTAGCAGGAAGCTTGTGAGGGATTGGAAACTTACCATTTAAGTACTGAAACTCTTTTTTAGAGGACAATTACTATTTTTTTAGCAAGAAATTATAATCCCATAAATAATCAATACTTTTGATAAACAAAATATAATTATTCCTTCAAACTTTACTCGAATTAATTTATAAACTTCCCAGATTATTTAATAATATATTGTATTGTTTTTGGCAACTGTTTTTAAATATTTTTTTCGACAATATTTCAATAAAATTATCTAATCTTTATATAAATATCACTAATATTGAAACAGTTTTCTTAAATATAATCAATTATATATTTGCCTAAAAATTTATAAGATAAATTTATTTATTTAAAATTTGAAGAAACAAACATTAAAACTTAAAAATAATTATGAAAATAAAAACTTTACAGAATTTTTTCCAATACTTTCATTCAATTACTAAATTTATAAAAAAATAATAAAAATGACATATTCAAAAGATTTTTCGTTCTTTAAAGTTGTAAAACAGTAGTTAAATACAGGAATTAATTTTTTATCAATTAAATAGTTTATTAATTATTATTTATAAATCAATTAATTAAAATTGTAAATCAATTTACTGTAATAATAATATATATTATTAAGCGAGTATAATCAAAATGTGGACACTGTTAAAATTAAATAAAATAAGAGATCAAATAAAATTATGATCATCTCAATATACATGTGTTAAGATCTAACAATCACTTATTTAAATTAAGTTTGAGTAGATCCTTATTTAAATTTAATTAATTAATCAACTAACTAAAAAAGGAATTTCTGTTTTTCATCTTTTTTAGCTTTTTTTTTTCTTCATTGATCAAGTTTATGCTCTAGCTGATCTTCAAGTTTTTTCATAATTTTCATAGATATCTTCAGGGTATCTTCTTCAAAAATTTAAGTGTGGTGAGTTACGAGATTGTGGAATTTAACTGCAGCAACTAGTAATAGCAATAATAGGACTAATATTCTCAAAATCAAGCATTATTTTGAGTATGTGATTTAAAAAAAACATCTTGTTTTTATAAAATTCATAGATGTGATACCAAATGTTGATGATGCTGATGAAAAATAAGAAAAAATCAGTGATGTAAATTTAGAAATTCTCTAGAATTTCAACCAGACTCAAAATAATGCTTGATTTTGAGAATATTAGTCCTATTATTGCTATTACTAGTTGCTGCAGTTAAATTCCACAATCTCGTAACTCACCACACTTAAATTTTTGAAGAAGATACCCTGAAGATATCTATGAAAATTATGAAAAAACTTGAAGATCAGCTAGAGCATAAACTTGATCAATGAAGAAAAAAAAAAGCTAAAAAAGATGAAAAACAGAAATTCCTTTTTTAGTTAGTTGATTAATTAATTAAATTTAAATAAGGATCTACTCAAACTTAATTTAAATAAGTGATTGTTAGATCTTAACACATGTATATTGAGATGATCATAATTTTATTTGATCTCTTATTTTATTTAATTTTAACAGTGTCCACATTTTGATTATACTCGCTTAACAATATAATCATTTTTAAAATTGTCATTATATTTTTAGTATATCAATTTATTATAATAAAACTATTATTTATTTCATGAATAAATGATGTAACATTTTCTAATTATCTTTTGCAACATAACTTAAATATGTAATTATTTCATTTATTATTAATCATTTATTTTGCTTGTTCGATAATTAAATATGTAAATCTTTATTGTTAAATTATATAAGAATAGGAAATAATAGAAATACAAATTAATCTCAACTATTTATAAATATATAACTGGCACTAATTAGGAGTCTTACTAATTTAAATTTGATTTATTTATTTAATTATTTTTATAAAAGTGTGCAAAGTGTGCAAAGATATAATAGTACAACTAGGGTATGGGGTTTGTGCACATATTTTGCATAAGTATATATTTATATTTAATTTAATTATATTAAATGGTCTTCTCTACAGTAGCAGTAAGAGCTATTGTGTATGTAGCAGTGCAGCCTAATATTTCGGTAGCGTCAAGCTCAATATCGTAAACAATAGTATCACCGAGTTAAGTATCTTCACCGTTATCTTTATAATCCTTAAATTCAGTAGTAATGTTGTCTGTTGATTCAGCTGAGCCATATTCATTATTCTTCCATTGTGTTTTTATCTATGGGAACAAGGTCGTCTGATTGACCTTCAACCGGATCTTTCTTTGTGACTGATTTGATTGCCAGTGTAACTGTATCTTCGTCATCAACATCAGCTGCAGCAAGAGACTATGAGTATGTAGCATCCCTACGAACTGATTTAGTGGTCAGATTTCTCATTGCATTTGTGATTGTTGGGTCCACATTATCTAAAAACAAGTTAGCATGACGTACGAATAAACTTACCGAGACAAATATCATCTCTGCCGTGAGTAGAATCTGCAGGGCATTCGTCCAAACAAGTGGCGCCATGAGAATCAGAGGCTCACTCTCTCTCTTATTGTATACGGTATCTGTGCCGTCGGAGTCAGAACATTTAATATAATTAAATTAAATATAAATATATACTTATGCAAAATATGTGCACAAACCCCATACCCTAGTTGTACTATTATATCTTTGCACACTTTGCACATTTGCACACTTTTATAAAAATAATTAAATAAATAAATCAAATTTAAATTAGTAAGACTCCTAATTAGTGCCAGTTATATATTTATAAATAGTTGAGATTAATTTGTATTTCTATTATTTCCTATTCTTATGTAATTTAACAATAATAATAAATAGTTATTGGTTTATTATTTATCATTTAATTAATAAGAATGATGCACTTTCCAAGAAAGTCAAAAATTTTAATGATTTGGAACTTTACAATTCTCTAAATAATTATTTTTAAATTAAAACTTTTATTAGTTTAATTAAATATATAAAATAATTAAAAATTTACTCAAATTAACTTATTTTTTCAAATATTTTAAAATTATAAAGTAATAACTAATATTTTACAATTTAGTAAATTATATTAATAATTAATTCTGTGTTTCGAGGAACAGAAGCTCGGTATTATCAAAATAAGTTTAAATACGAGAAATTATATCATAAATAATTTTAATTATTGTACGTATTATTTTCTATTTATTTATTTAAAATAAACTACAAACTAATGTTATTAATTTGTAAATCTTATTAGAATTTTCTTTCTAGTTTATATTAAATTAATTCTTTTCACCACAAATTCATTTTATTACTATAAACTAACTATTAAAATAAAATATTTATTCTCACTGTGATTATATTCTAGCAATTATAGAAGACTATAGATGAATTCATTTAAAATAAATCTATAATTTCTTTAAGTTATAATTCAAGTTAGAGTCAAACTTTATTCATTATAAATATTATATATTTATTTAATTAACTTCTAATAAAGTGTTGACGAAATTAGAATGAAGCCTAATTAATAAAATTAATTAAGAGAAAAGTAAAATAAAGATATCCAAAACTAATAAAATGCTATTGTTAAAAATATTAAGTTATCAAAAAAACAAAATATGCAAAAATTATCAGACATTCTATTAAAAGATAAGCAAATATTTATGTTAATATCAACAATTTTTAAAACTATTATACAATTTTTAACTTTTAATTAAATGTAATATTATAAGGGGAAAATTTTATATAACTTATTTATTATACTATTATATCTATTTATATTAGTAGAGATATCAAAATAATAAAAATTTAATTTTCCTTAAAGCAAATTTAATTATATTTTTAATTAAATAGCAAGATATAGTTCGTGAGGAGTAAAAATTAAATTAAATTGAAGAAGTAAAATAACAAAAATCTGAAATGATTAAATAGAATATTTCAAGTGCAGTATAAGTACCATCTGTTGAAGAATGCAATAAATTGTCAGATTTAGATAAGAGGAAGTTATTCAGATATCTTGTTGATTAAGAAATTAACAAAACTGAACAAAGTCTCATCTCATCACAAATATCAATTACACAATTTATAAATCAATTATAAATACCCTACTTAATAAAATTAAAATTGTCTTGTATAAAAAAATCTATATATATTTTATTTGATAAAATAAAATATATAATAAAATTATTAACATACCAATCCAAAACATAAAGAGAGTTTAAAATGTGAAATTAAAATATTGCTTTAACTCTGTAAAAGAAATTTATTCTATTTTTAATATTATCTCTTATTTATCTAAGAAAGAATTAATATATTTATTCATTAACTTTACAAATTATATATAAAATTGCAGTCTTATTTATAATTATTATTTATCTTATTAATGTTGATTTTTAATTTACAAGATAGTTTTTTATAAAGTTGCAAATAAAAAAATATGGATTTAATCAGATTTTACAAATTAAAATTAAATATCAAACTATTCTACTAAGTAAATACAGCTATTGCTTAGAGGATCTATAGATGGATTTAAAGCATCTAAATTCCATGAATTATGTGATGGCGAGTAACCTATTGTTTCATTTATTTTAAGCGAATTTGGTTTAGTATTTGGAGGATACACATCTATAAAATAAATAATAAACTATTATTTATCAGATAATATAAATACAGCAATTTATGATATATAATACGAAACTTTAATTAATTAATTATTTTAATAACATTAATACTTAAACTTATTATAAAAATAAAAAATGGAAATCTCTCTGATTTGTGCTATTCTTCCTCATCTTTATCGTCATATTCATCTTCTATGTCTGCTCTCTCTGTCACTCTGCGAAGCACCAGTCCAGCTGCACTTGTGGTCTTACCAGGTATGACCACTGTATAAAATTAAAGATATGTTTTTTGTAACTTCCATTTTAATGAGTGCACTATCTCCACCTGCGTTTGATCTTTAAGTATTCGTATACTATATTAAGTTTTTTAATTAATTATTATAAATAATAATTATTTGTTTAGAAGCTTAATAAATATACGAAAAGACTTGTGCAAATTACCTTCATAGATCGAATAATTAATTATAATTGTTATTTAAATATTATCATAAATAAATGGGAATTAACAATTAAACAGAGATATTATTAAGTTAATTTATCAAAATAAAATATTCCATTAAAATTAGAGACTGAAAAGTAAAAATATCCACATTATTTAAATTCTATAAACTAATAAGAATTATGAACAAAATTAAAAAATCAAATTTATTATATATTGATACATTATTATATAATATATTATAAATTTATAAAAAACATAATTTATATTAAATGATTAAAAGAATTACATCTATTTCATGGAAATCACCATCAAAATTTGGTGTTAGTTGTAAGGACCCCTCTGCATTTGTGTTTAGTTTGAGTAAGAGATCCATCCATAAACCATATCAATATTTAATTAAAGCAATTATACATGAAAAGGATTAGATGTGTTCATTTGGTGAGGATATTATTATTAGAGATGATTGTGATCAGAATAGTAATAGTTATAGTTATTTAGGATGGACATATGAAATACCTAAAGGATATAAGTTAGGATCAGATGAAGCTTATTCATATTTAGCTGGATAATTCAAATTCAAAGTATTAGAGATTGAAGTATATTCATTACAATGATTAATGTTAATGAAATAAACATTGCAAGGCAGTATGTTGGTATAATAAAACAAAAGAAGAAGTTCATTACAATAATATAAGCGATTTACTAATTTATGATTATAAATGATTATTTAAAATAACAAATTCACAATTTATTAATCAAATATCAATCGTATTAAAATCATAATTAAATTAATTCTTGAAAATTAAAATGATAAATGTGATTTTGTAGAAGGAGGAGGTTTCAAAATATTTATGGCAAAATTAAATATAAAGAGTAAGAGTTTTATAATTTTACAAATTAAATCTTGGCTTTAAAAATTAAATCATTAAAGTAAAAATAAAAAAAATAATAACAATAACTAAATAGCATTTCGTATAAAGCAATTATATTTGCAATTATTAAGTTTCTTGTATATAATATTGGTATATTTGGGGGGTGGGAATTTTATGAAAAAAAGTAAAATTAATATAACCAAGCTGAATTTATCATGTTCTATGTCAGTTTGAATTAAATAGCTTGAATAAGATAAAAAAATTATAATTGGGATACACCTTAAGATCTATTATTAATTATAATGAAAACAATTTTATCATAAAATTAAATATTTATCATATATATTTTTATAATAAATTACCTTGAATAAATATGGTTATGATATTTCATTCTAACACTAACTTTATACACTATTAATCTCTATACCGAGTATCACAGATCCTGAATATATTTGAATTTAAAATATCGAACTCATCCCCACAATCCTTATGCGATCTTGCTTTGTCTCATTTTTATAATTCTATAGATTCAATATCTCTAAATTTATTTGATTAAATTGGAAAATTCCTTTATCCTATCTATCCATCAGTTATTATTCCAGATTCTCTAGCCAGATATTTCTTTAGTTCTAAAGCTATGTTATCTCTATGTCTTGATTTTGAAAAGAAAGATATTCTTGGTTCTACTTATTCAATCATGGCAATTACCCAAAGTTCTCTAAAATGCTATGATTTTAAAGTTTATTATCATGAAAATATGAGTAAAAAACATTTCAACAACTTCAATTCTTCCTCTAAAGTTTAGGATTCTACTCTATAATTAGTAAGGTTTGCCTAACTAGTATCTCAATAGAGTATTATTAATTGATCTTATAAGATGATCAAGAATGAAGTTGGCAGATACATTAGATATTTATATTGCATTAATATATAAAGTAGTATAGTAAATTCTTACTAATATAGATAATGGTGACTGATATTGCCAAATTTCTTAACTTATATTTCCATCTCCTACAGTACTCATCTTAGCATCACTAAGTTGCAATGAATTGCTTCCTTAAATAGATTATTGTTGTTAATCTTATTGCCATATACAATTGTGTTGTATGACCTTAGGCAAAAGCTTGCTCGATGTTTTGTTTTGTTAAACTATACATTTTTATAATTATAATCAATGATAAAAATATATCTATTATATTAAATATTAAATGATAATTATTTGATTTTATGAAAAATCTTCTTAACATTTAATATAAAATAGATCTTGAGGAGTATTCATAATATAATTTTATTATCATATTTGTGCTATCTGACTCTAAATTGAGTTAGGAAATATATTAATCATGAAAAATATACAGCTTTGTGAAGAAATACCCCTCCCATTATTTTAATATAATTTTATAGTCTTAATATTAATCAGAATTTTTTAAATATTTAAATTTAATATTCAAATTTTTAGATTATCTGATATTTAATTTAAATATCAGATAAATTTATTATAAATAATTTTAACTTTAACTTCAATTCAAATGGCTAAGAATTAAATATGCTAAATTATTTCCCATTAATAATATACAAATATAATTTGATAAATTTAAATATCATGATAAAAAATGATTTTTTAATCTTCTTATTATAATCAGAATTTAAAGAAATAAAAGAAATTTATAATTTATTTTTAAAGCAAACAACTTTGATCACTTATTTGGAAAAAATTTAATAAAAATGTTAAACTTAATCTTAACTAATCTTATGATAAAAATTCATATTATTTGGCATTTTTTCATGTTTTTAAAATATTGTCTTGCTCAAACATTGTTATCCTCTGACAAGACCACGCCAAGCTTGCAAATTGAATCTTAGATATTATTTTTATACCTTACTTAATGATAGGTAATGTTTTGATTTTAATATTTTTAATATTATAATATAATTAATCTAATATTTAATTTCATTTTTTTACAAACACCTGTTATTTATTTTTAATAGTTTAATATCAATAAAACAATTAATGTACCAGTTTGCTTATATTTCAATTTAAGCATTCATAAAAATAAATTCCATAATTAATTATATTTGTGAATAATCATTTTCCTTTCATTTCGTATTGATAAAGTGATTCAATTGATTTATAATTTATTAAGATTAGAATATATTAGTATATCCTAACTTTGAGATAATAAAAAAGAAAATTTAATAAATTCATAAATTTTTTAAAGACAAACAATTTAATATGAATAATTGATAAATATAATTAATTAGAAAGATTTTATTCATCAAAGTATGATTACAAATCAGATTTCAAAAATCAATTCAAGCAATATTATTAGCATTGATATAGCCATTAATTTTACCATGTTAAACATCAGCAAGGATTACTCTTAAAAAATTTTTGTAAGTCTATATTTAAATTTTTTCTTAACTTAGCTATATATCCATATTTTAGTCTTAATAGAGTTAAGTAGATTAAACTTATAATCATTTGTATATTTTTTAGAAATAATTATTCGAGTATTAATAAAATATATAAAGAATAGGTAAATTCAGATAATGTGACTGATCTTTAAAATATTATTAATTATAACTGGCACTTATTTCATTTGCATGTAAATAAAGTTTAATTTTTACATTCTGCAAAGTATTTAAGGCATTTGATTGCAGACACTGTAAATTTCAAGTTTATTTTCTTGCATAATTAATCTAAGAAAGTACATATTTTAGATAAACAATGTGGGATTGCACTTATATTATAAATACTGTTGCTATATAATGTGCAGATAAATTACATTTACGGATTTTATTTAAGTGACTCCGCGCATTTATTTAATGTAGTTACCGCTAAGCAACTAGCCTTTTGCACGTCTATCCCATCTTAGTATCCTTATTTTCAGCTCCTTAACATCTCATGTTCCTGTAGTCATTATCATAAGTACTCAGATTGCTGAATTGCTTGTGCTATTCATATATACTTCTCACAATGAAGGCACCCTTATATTTTTTATTGAGCATTATAATCTAGTAAATAATGCCTATTTGCTTCGCGCTATTTCAATAAACTGCGGCAGTGTTTTAGACGATCAATACTAGGCAAACGACCATGCTCAATCTTTTAGGCTGATTTGTTTAGATTATTGCACAACCTAATTTGCAAAAGTATGCAGTGTCAATATGCGATTCGAGCTGAGGTAACTCTCACCGTCTCTTTTACTTTTAATATATTAAAATGATTAAATTATTTAATTTAAGTAAAACCTAATCATTGTCAAATCAATTTTTAACACTAATAAATTAAATTTTAATTAAATGAATATGAAATAAGAGGCTGTTACAGAATAAAATATTTTTAATTTAAATTTATTTATCTAATTTACCTATTCTTTATATATTTTATTAATAATTAATTTACATAATTGGCTATTTTGGCCTTATTTTATAAAAAAATATTAGAGTTTAATGTTATTACAAGTAATCTATACAAATGTTTTAATTTTTAAACTAATTTATTTGATAGTTAAAAATTTAAATTATTCATTCATTCAAATTTAATTTCATAACAATAATGATGAGATAAACTTCTAAAATATTTTAAATTAAATAACTTAATAAGAACCATTATATAAATTATATTTAATCAAATATTTATATTGTTGGTCAATAATCTCTGGAATAGGTATATTGCTAGGATAATTCTTTCACTAGGATGATATAATAAATTAAAAAATAAAATATATAAATATAAAAGAGTTTTGCTTTTATCAATCATTTAATTGCTAAATAATTGTAAAAAATAAGTAAAAGTTCTTGGCCTTAATTTAATGTTATTAATACCTAAAATAAATATAAATAAAACATAATTTCATTTATAATTTTATTAGATTTTTTAAAAATAATTATTTAAAAATAGCAATTAATTTATGACATTTAATTTTAATATTTTCGGGAAAACGAAGTATTTTTTCAATATATTCAATAATAAATAGAAGAATTAAATAAAAAGAGGATTTTCGTACATTTAGATTTATTACTATTATTAAATTGGAAATGATTGCTAAATAAAGTAAAAATAAAAATATAATAATTGGTTAGCAGTATTATTGGAAAAACAGTCAAATATCCCGAAATCAAATTCAAAAGGTTGGGTGTATAGCTCAATACTTAAAATGAAAATAAGAAAGTATTAACTGTATTTACATATGTCAGGTATCTATTATTAGAATTTAAACTATATACAAACTCTTTTAGAAGAATTAATAGTTTCTGTTGCAGTTTATGTATACTATATAAATTTAATAAAATTTATGTTAAACAAATTAATATCTTATTAGTAATTATTCAATTAAATTTCTTTATTCAATAGCATTTAGATATAAATTATTATAGAATTACTTCCAAAAATGAACGAAAACTTATATTGTGGTAAATGTAAAAAAATATTTAATACTGGAAAAAGACTGCCCATCGAACTGCAGTGCAAAACAAGAGATTGCAAATTCAGAAATGCCTGCTTGAAATGTGTGAAGAAGCACATATTGTCAAGTAAACAATAAAATGGCTCTTTCAAATGCTGTTACAGTGACTTGCATACCATTCAATTAATTATCTGTTGTTAAATAATCCCTAGATTAATATAAAAATGGATTGCATCTGATTTTCCATTCGAAAATGACGAGTAAATCTTCGCCTAAGTTGAGGGCAGAGACCATCTTACTATAAAGTATTAGTATTTGTTTAAACCGAGACACCACCCCTCCCAACATATAATTTTGACCCTCCCCATACATCCCTCCTCATCCTAAATTGTGGATCCCTTTCACTCTATAAAATACCTTTCATAAAATGAATTTTTTTCAAACGTTGATAATAAGTCAATTCTGAATTTTTTTGTTTTATTATAAATTTTTTTTTATATATTGAATAAATAGTTGACTTTTTATATAAAAGATCCTAAATTAATATAAATTATATTCAAATTTTTTATAAAAATATTATTAACTATAATGCATTAATTTTTCTTCTATAATTTTAAATATCTTTCTTCAACTTCCATTCACCATTATTCTAAAAAAATAACACAATAATTATATAAATTGTTTAACTATTTTTCTAAGATTTAAAATTGCAAATGTAATTAATAATATTTATATAAAACTTTTAGAAAATTTGAATATATTTATATTAATTTAGGATCTTAAATTAAAAAAAGTCAACTATTTTATCAAAGTAATAAAAAGACTTCTATAATATAACAAAAAAATTCAGAATTGAGCTATTATCAACGTTTGAAAAAAATTCATTTTAAGAAATGTATTTTATAGGGTGAAAGGGATTCACGCTAAAGGATGAGGACAGATTTATGGAGAGGGTCTAAGTTATATGGTTGGGGGGGTGTCTCGGTTTGAACAAATATTTATGTTTTTGAAAGTGCATGGAGCATTCCAATGCCTATATTGAACACTACTGCCATCCTTGCAAGAAACTTATTTGCATTAAGTGCTACCCTTCTCATTTGGGGCATATCAAAGACTAAGGAGGCAGTTCTGAGTTTACACCTGAAAAACTCCATTCATACTTGCTCTTTGTTAGGCCTAAACTGGAAAATATTTATTCAGAGATTCGTCTAAAAATATGAATATTAAATTAATGAAAATATTTGGATCATATTTTTCAAATCTATACAATTAAAAATAGCGATAAAATTAACTAAAGTATAAGAATTTCAAATCAATTAGTATTTTAAATCTTTCTCTTAAGATATTTAACAAAACTCTTGGAAGAGAAAAGGATTATTTTGCAGATGAAATTATAGATAGGGTTTAAAAATCATATGATCTATTTAATACTAGTAATATTTTATAATTAAATTGATTTAATTACAATTGAATAATCTACTATGAAATAGTATACTTTTTCGCATTAATTATTTATATTTTATGAGGTTTGATTGAAGAACATAGTGCACGATCGTGATATTAAGAAACTACACCTTCATCAACACAATCCAAAAATTTGCTCATCAGACCCTTAAAGTTAAACAACTCTGGGAAACGGGGAAGAACTCAAATCAAACTAAGACATTGATTTATTAATAATATTTTTGTTAAGTTGATTCCTAACTGCATTAATAGGCTTTGAACCAGATACGATTATTAAAATATTATATAAATTGATCTATAGAGTATAAGCAAGAATACTGGTTTGATAAACTACAGAAGATTAGAGTTCAGTAACAAACTTTCATTGATTAAGTCTCATCAGAAAGATTAAATTATTTGTTTATTAATAAAAATAATTATTAATATTATAATATTAGGGTTAAATCTTTATAATTTTAAGTATAATTAATAATAAAACTAAATAATCTTTTCAATAGTGTAAGTGTATAAGCTTTGTTGAAATTGAGATTAACTTTCTGTTTAATTAATATAGAAAATTGAGAATATATTAAATAATTAAGCATATATAAAAATCAATAAAGTTTATTATAAGTTAAGATAATAAATGCTATTAATTTTCATTAAATAATTAGAATATATATTTAAGATAGAAGGAGTCTGAAGAATTCTTAAATCTGAAAGAGGCTCTTGAAAACAAAGTTTAGACTTCAATAGAATAAAAATTCGCAAGTTATTATTCTTTTTAATTGTATATTAAGTGCTAAAGAGCAAATAGATAAAGATGTTAATGCACTAGTCAGTTTAATTAACTCTACAAAATTTGAATAAAACAAAAACATTGAAACCTCTTAAAATGATTTCACTAACGCTTTTGAGGAGTTTATAAATTTATTAATAAATATGTTCAAGGTCCACACAAGCAATAACTTCTTAGAATTAATTTAATATTTTTCTTACTATATTTATAACTTATAAGAAAGACTTGAAGCTTATGACAATGCTCTTAATATCACTAATTAAAACCTAAATAATATTGAGTAGAATTGTTAACAGATATTTAACTTTAAAGATGATCATACTTCATAACTGAAACTTATTTAATATTTTATTTTGAAGTTGTTACAGAGTTAACTTGATTAATCCGTAAATGACTTAACTTAATTTAAATTAACTGCCAAGACTTTATATGATGAGCAGTTTTTGCACATAAAAAAGTAGATTGATAACATATCGACTGTCAATGATATAATGTTTAAATCATTTAATAAATTGTTATCATATTTTATTTATATCAATTTATTATAATAAAATAATTATTTATTTCATGAATATATGAAGAAACATTTTTCTATATAATATTTTGCTACATTATTTATATTTGCAAATATTTCATGTATTGTTTAATCATATATTTTGTATGTAGAACTATTAAATATATAAATTTATTAATATAAATAATATATTGTTTTATTACCAATTATATATTAATAAATATGATGAACTTACTATGGAAGTCAAAAAATTAACTGATATAAAACTTGACAATTCTCTATATAATAATTTTTTAAATTAAAAATTTTATTAATTTAATAAATAGATAAAATAATTAAAAATTTATTAAGTTAACTTTTTTTTTTTACCAATTTGAAATATAAATTAATAACTAATATTTTACGATTTAGTAAATTAAATTAAAAATTAATTCTGTGTTTCAAGAAACTGAAGCTCGATTTTATTCAAATATATTTTGATTGTAGAAATAAAAATAAACACTATTTATTATTATTTGTATTATTTACTATTTGTTTAAAATAAATAAATTAAAAACTAAAGATTGGTATGTAATCTTTTTTAATTATCTTTCAAGTTTATATCAAATTAATTCTTTTCAGCACAAAATCATTTTATTACATTAAAGCAACTATTTATATAAAATAATTATTTTCACTATGATTATATTTTAGCAATTATAGAAGACTATGGACGAATTAATTTAAAATAAATTTAATAATTATTTAAATTATAGTTAAAGTTAGAGTCAAACGTTATAAATTATTAAATATCATATATTTATTAAACTTTTAAAAAGGCTTTGAAGAAATTAGACTGATGTAAAATTAATAAGATTAATTGAGAGAAGAGTAAAATAAAGAGATTAAAAACAAAGTTGCTTTTGTTGAAATTACTAAGTAAACTAAAGAGTTAAATATAGATACGCAATAATTATCAGAAATTCAATTGAAAGATAAGCAATATTTATGTTAATTTCAACTATTTAATTATTATACAATTTTTAATTTTTAGTTAAACATAATTTTTTATGAAAAAGTATTTAATATAAATTAATATTGCTTATAATATCTATTAATACTAGTTAAGATATATCAAATTAATTTAAATTTAATTTTCTTTAAGATTTTAATTAAATAGTAAGATATAGATGGTGAGGAGCAAAAGTTGAATTAAATTGAAGAAGTAAAATAACAATAATCTTAAATGATTCAATAGAATATTTCAAGTGCAGTTTAAATACCATCTGTAGAAGAATGCTTAAAATTGTCTGATTTAGATAAGAGAAAGCTATTCAGAGAACTTGTTGAAAAAGAAATCAACAAAACTTAACATAGCCTCATATCATCGCATATATCAATTACACATTTTATTATTCAAATATAAATACCCTAAATAATAAAATTAATATTGTCTTTTAAAAAAAAATCTATTAAAATTTTATTTGATTAAATAAGTATAAAAATATTATTAACATACCATCCCAAAATATAAAAAGTTTTAAAAATGTGAAAATTATGAGATTTCTTTAACTTTGTATAAGAAATTTATTCTATTCTTAATAGTATCTCTTATTTATATGAGAAAGAATTAATATATTTGTTAATTATCTTTACAAATTATGTATAAAATTAGAGGTTAATTATTACTAATTAGGGGGGGGGAAGTTTCCTGCCCCCAACATTAAATTTTATGTTTTTTGGAATAAATTTAATAGAAACAAATAAGTTTCAATTTCAATAACCAGAACCATGTACTATACAACATTTATTATTATATAATTTTCAAGGTACATAATTATTCTTTATCAAATTATATATTACTGACAAGGCTAAAATAACTGTTTTTTTTTAAAATTAATTAATATAATTTTCATTAAATTTTAAATTGATTATCAAGGTAGAAATGATATTTGAAGCTAAATTTTTTAAAAAAAACTACATCATAATTGATGATTAAGATTCTTTGAAAATTATAAAAATTACATATTTATATGTATGGTGCAGGAAACTACCTTTTTGGGTGCAGGAAACTTCGCCCCTTGGGTGCATATAAAATTTTGGGGCAGGAAACTTCCCCCCCACTAATTATTTATTAATGTCAATATTAAATTTACATGATGATTTTTTTCTCTATAAAATTGTTAAAAAAATGGATCAAAAGAAATATTACAAATTAAAATTAAATATCAAACTATTCTACTAAGTAAATACAGCTATTGTTTCGAGGATCTATAGATGGATTTAAAACATCTAAATTCCATGAATTATGTGATGGCAAGAAACCTACTCTCTCATTTATACTAAGCGAGTATGGTTTAGTATTTGGATGTTTCACATCTATAAAATTAATAATAGATTATTATTTATCAAATGTTTTGAATATATCATAATCTATTATATGTAATACGAAATTTTAATAAATTAATTATTCTAATAACATTAATACTTAAACTTATAATCAAAATCAAAAATAGAAGTCTCTCTGATTAGTGCAATTATTCCTCATCTTCATCGTCATCTTCTTGGTTATAATCATTTTCATCATTTAAGTCCCCTCTTCCTTCGGTAGTGCGAAGCACCAGTCCATCTTCACCTGTGGTCTTATCATGTATGACCACTTTAAAAAAGCTATAGATTTCACTATCTCCACCTGCGTTTGATCTTTAAGTATTCGTATTACTATTTTAAGTTTTTAAATAAATTATTATAAATCATAATTATTTGTTTGAGATTTGTAAAATAAGCTTAATTAATATATGAAAAGACTTTACATAATTACCTTCATAGATCGAATAATTAATAAAAAATAAACAGAGATATAATCAATTTTGCAGAATGAAATTACCAAACTAAAACATTCCATTAATTAGAGACTGAAAAAAAAAAAATATTCACATACTATTTATTTTAAATTCTTTTAACTATAAAGAATTATGAACAAAATTAAAAATAATATTTATTTTATATATTGATATATTATTATATAATCTATATAAATTTATAAAAAACATAATTTTATTATATGATTAAAATAATTACATCTATTCCATGGACATCACCTGGTATATTTAAATATCATAGTGACCCCACTGCATTTGTGTTTAGTTTGAGTAAGAGATCCATCCATAAACAATATTAAAATAAAGATCAAGCAGTTTATCATCAAAAGGATTACATGTGTGTATTTGGTGGTGGTATTTTTATTCAAGATGATTGTGATAAGAATAGTAAAAGTATTAGTAATTTAGGATGGACTTATGAACCACCTACTGGATATGAGTATAGATCAGATGAAGCTAGATCATATTTAGCTGGATAACATTAATTCAAAGTATTAGAGATTGAAGTATATTCATTACAATGATTACTATGAATGAAATAAATATGGTAAGGCAGGATGTTGGTTTAATAATTATTTTAATAAATTAAATGATAATTTCCATGTTTTTTAATTGTAGACTAACAATTATATCATTTATTTTAATGATTTAATTGTACTCTATCAAAATACAAACAATATTTAAATTTTTTCTCTTTGTAAATATATTAGATATTTCTATAACTATATTATTTAAATATTTTTAAACTTATTTGAGGGTTATTCGTTAAATAAATAAATAGAATTTATTTTAATTATGTGAATTTATAATATGAATAAAACAATAGAATTTTTATAAATCAAAATAGAAGAATTATTACATTCAAGAAGTTCATAATAATACTAATTAACTACTCTATACATTCTGCTTTTGGATTTATTATTTAACATACTTATACTAATTGATTTTCATTTATATTATCATTTTCATTTTTCTATTATACAATAAATTTTATTATTTATATTTTAAGTATCTAATTAAAGCTTAAAATATTATAAACGTTTAAATACTTATGGAGGAAATTAATTAATTTAAACAAGTTACCAACTTTTTATTAAAATATCATATTTAGTAGCTAAGAATTAACAATTTAGTGTTTAAGATTATAAATAAATTTATTATAAATATTTGTGATATAACCAAGCATTACTCCTTTCTTTTAGTTGTTGTGGTTGTGAATAATAATTGATTTTAATAAAATAAAACGTCCTTTTTTATCAGAAAATTCTTAAATCTATATATAACATTATATACCTTTGTGGAATTATCGTGAATTAGTTGTAAAATAAAGAAAAGAGCAATTAGTATTTCATCTTTAAGGAATCTCAAATATTTTAAAGAAGTAGGATGAAAGCACAAGTTGCGGAAATGAGAATGCGCTATATCTGATACCTACTACTATATTTACTCATGACATATTGAAGATAAGAGGGCTTAATTCTGAAATGGATGAAATCATAAATGACAAGCTAGATTACGAATAAGGTTAATTAACAAACTAAGATAACAGGAGATTACACTGACTTTAAATCTCTGATACTAATGATGACGACACAGCAGATAACTATTACGCATACATTTTGAGTGTTAGAAGTGATATCATTTATACTCTCAATCACTGCTAAATTATCTAATTTAAAATTAAATTAACTAATCTAAGACTCAGCTTTGTTACATACTGTGAAAGTGTTTTATCTAATTGTCTGTTGTTGAACTTTTCGAAATAGATTCTGCACCATCCTCATGAGATTCATTTGAAAATTTGATTTGGATATCTTTCTTGATGTCCATAACATTTAACATTGTTATTTATTCAATTACCTAAGATAAATATGCAGCATATAACAATATAGTGAAATGGCACACAAAGATACTCACTTCTCTTGCTTAAAAAATGGATGATCATTTGAATTACTTTAAGGTTTGCTCCAGAGCTTGGACTTTTAGTCAAAAAGTTACATGTTTTGCTGCATCATTGCTTAAATTAATTATAATTTGTAGGAGTGCTATGAAGGACCTTTTTCCTCTTTAAGTAAGGATGGCATACCTGATTCTGAGATGTTTAAGCGTTTTATCTAATTTATATTCAATGCGACTATTGAATCTCCAAAATAAATTTCTAGTCAAAGCCTTTATTCATGTCTTGGTGGATAAAATTTATATATTTGAACTTTTTTTGTGGATTTCAGATGATGAGTAAACTTTTGCAAATAATAGTAATCTAATTACATTTTCTAATTAATAAATAATATAGGATAAGGTAATAACGCCCATTTGAGCAAATGGGAAGATTGGTAATACTGATTAGGTGCACTAATAAATTTAAAAGGGAAATCGAAATATCCTAGTTCCTCACAATTTTTATCAGTTTGAGTCGGAGACTCGCAAAACTTCTTGATGATTTATTTACATATAATAATAAATATTTATTTGTAATAAATCGTAATAATTTCAATAGAATACTGATTACTTATATAAATAAAGTTTAAAGTTAATAAATCAAAATTATATAATTACTGTAATGAATTAAAGTATTCTGTAACAATATAGTGGGTTCAAAAAGCGCCAATTTAAAAACGTCAGCAAAAAATATAAGTCATATTAGAAAGAGGCAAAGTCAACTTATGGAGCTGAAATTGCAGAGTTCAAAACGTCAGAGAAAAAATGATTGGAAATAATAATTTCACTGTTTGCAATGAGCGTTGAAATGCATCCCAATTTTATTATATTAAACTTCAGCTTAAAAAATTATTTTAGCCCTACTCCAGAAATAAGATTCGCCATTTATCACCCAATTTATGTCCATTGTAATCCATAGCTAAATCTCTTCTAATAATACTGCAGAAGATTATATCATTATTAGCACTAGCCATTTTGACTCATCTAACACGCATTTAAATTTTTAAACCAATTAAAGACTGAATGTCTGATATTCAACTTGTTATCTAAATTAACATATTTCAAATATCATCTACATTTTCTTTCGACTTTTGGGGTCTTATTTTTTTATTCTCTAATATAATAGTCAGTTGGTTTTTAATTATCTTAATATGCATTAATTTATAACAAAACGAATCATGTATTTTTTCCAAGATATTGTCATTAATTTAAATTTAATTAATTTAGAATAATTTCAAGGAAATTATACCGAATTAAACTCTTAAAGTTTAATTACAAGTTATTTCTATTTAACTAAAAAACCTTAATAAATTCTATTAAAACACAAAAAACTTTTGCCTATTTTAGAAGATATCAAATATAAACTTTTTTAAAAATAAATCCAAGAAATTTTAAAATATTATAGAGTTCTCATAACTAGGACATGAATATAAATGTTATTGTATTGATTTAATAATATAAACTTACTAAATATTTAAATTTAGTAGTCTAATACAGAGTTTCTGGGCATTTCCTGTCCTTTTAAATGATATCTATGAAAATATTAAATTGGTTGTTTAAATATTATTTAAATAATTATATCCAATCAATTTATTTAATATTAATTAAGTAAAATTTATAAAATTATATTTCATAAAAATTTATTTACTACTTAATATTAAAAATAAATATTATATTTACTAATCCATCTTCAATTGATTTTTAAAAATTTAAAAAAAAAATATTCTTTACATTTTAATTATTTGTTTTAGACATTTATTATTAGTTTAGTATTAAATTTACTACATTTATAGTTATTTATATTAGATTAAATTCTAAAAAAATATATGGTAATTATATTAATTGTCAATAATATAATATTATTAAATCAGTAACATCAACTTCTATTTTTAGTTAGATTCTACATTATAATTATTGAGACAAATCAATTATATTAAATCTTGCAATATTTAATTTTAACATTCATGTATTTGAATAAGAAAAATATAACTTACATAAACTTAAGAATTTTCAATTGTAGTATGATTTAATTATATTGATTTGTTGAAATAAATTAAAAGTTGCAATGAAAATCCAATTTAATCTTAATATTGGACAATAATCCTTAGATTATTTAATAATAAACTGATTAAGATGTCAGAACTTTGCAGTGAGTGCATAAACCATTTTGATTTGAAAATTATTAAAAATTATTTTTAATACTTAAATTAGAAGGCCAATCCTTTTAGAATTAAATTTAAATATTAATTTTTAAGAATGTGGTTGCACATATTGTTTGGATTGTGTTCATAAACAAATAAAAGATAACCCAAACAGAGAGATTCTTTGCCCTTTACCCCTACATGGAGTCAGTACTCAATATAATATTTAATTAATATTTTATTTTATACTATGCCAGATAATTTAGCTGAAAAAGAAAACAAAAGCATCTTGACAAGTTTGCTATCCTTTGACGATTTAACTGTCTTCTGTGATGATCATAGTAAACATAAAGCTACTTTATACTGTATACTCTGCTCCATACCTGTGTGTCCGCGCTGTATAAATAGTACTAATTCATTAATTTATTTAATTACACACAAGGAATATGGCCTCATTGATCTTAAAAAGTCAAAATTCTAGACTTTTGCAGCTAATATAAAAATTATTTGTATTATTAATGTTCAAAGATTGTATGATGAGTACTCAAGTGAGAACAATTTAATCTAAATATTTTATAACATTAAGACACAGTTAGAATTTCAAAGCATAAATAAATGCACGCTTAAAGCATCAGAACTAAAAATGCTGCTTGGTAAGATACAAAGAGTACTTTAATTTATTATATATTACTTGGCAATATTGTAAGTGATGAAGAGTGCCAACAAATAAAATATTAAATTAAATTATTAAAATTGACTTGGCATATTACTTGAATGTTGTTTAAAATATCAAACATGGTAATTAATCAGATAAAGCAGAAGAAGTAAAAGCTCAGAATTAAATAACAATTGAAGATATTAAGCTGTTGATTAATGATTCATAGATTTAATTAAGAGAAGAATTCAATTAAACAATTAATGCTATTGAAAATAATTAAAGAATAGTTAATGACTCAATTATTATTATTATATTAATTCATTGTTTAAAAATAATGAAATAAATTATTTCCCATTAATTTTAAGATAAGATTAATGAATTTAAAATTAAAAAAAGTGGGTTGCAAATTAAAAACTGTTAAATTTATTTTTATATTATTTACTTATAATAGAACTAATTAAGTTAAAGCAGATGATAAAATTGATAAATTTTAATTTAATTTAATTTATTATATTAAACTTTAGAGAGAAATAGAAACAAACTTTACAATTTAATTATTAATTAAAACTTACCTCAAAGATTTGATAAAATAGGAAGAGATTTTGAAGCTAGCAATTTAAGAATAAAGAAATTGTAGGAACTTGTACAAAACTTAAATGATAAGTAATCTAAATAACTACAGCATATTAATTGTAATATAACTATTGTAGGAATTAAATTGAAATTGGGAAATTTACTTAAATTAAAATTAATAATTAATTAAGTTATTGGCAGTAAAAGTAGGCCAATTTAAAAGATCCTGAGCTTATTCGAAGGAGAATTTAAAATTATCTTTGCTTTATTATTGTAGTTCTATTTAATCATATCCATGTAGCGAGAAAACTCCAATTTAATTAAACATTTTAGATTCAATAAATTAGACTCTCACATAAAAAGTAGAGATTTTTCACTTCGGATTTGAGAGAGGCTATTAAATAGAACTACAATAATAAAGCAAATCTAATTTTAAATTCTATATCGAATCAGCTAAGGATCTTTTAAATTAGCCAAATTTAATTGCCAATAAATTAATTAATTATTAATTTAATTTAAGTAATATTTCAAATGTATTCCTAAAATTATTATTTATTAAGCTTTTGAACTCATAAAATAATTAAACTAACAATAATTATACTTCCTTTAAGTAAACTGTAATATAAGAAATTGATAAAACTGATTCTAAATTTGTGCATGATAATTATTTAATTATTAAAAATTATTTAAAGTTACATAAATTTGTATTCAAGTGGATTTTTCATTTTATTCACGATTATATTTATCATGTAAAATATAATTCAAAAATCTTTTTGAAATTTATGAATAGCAATAATTAATTTTATACTAAATAAAAATTAAATGTTTTACTTTAATAATTTTTTAAGAGTATATATTCTTATTTGAACTATTTTATAGGTTTTTTGGCTAAAATTTTATTAGATTAATTGTTTCTTGCCTCGAGTATTTTCTACTATGTAGTTTTTTTCCTTTTAAATATTTGAAATAAAAAAAAACACTTATGAATTATTTTCTTAAGTTTTTTATCAATCATCACCTTTCGTTAAAATTTAATATAATTATCAAATAATTAAATTTACACCATACTTTTTTTAATCAAGTTAATTATAATTGCTATTTTAATATTGGTAGAATTATATACATAAATTTCTAAATATTTTATTTATATTTCATTGATAAAAGTAAAGATAAAATACTCTTAGTATTAAAATAATTTATTCTTTTTAGTAAGCGTAGTTATTGAAGAAGACCCTCAATTACTACAAGAAAATTCTTGTTCATTAATAAATTTACTTAATTATGCTTATTTAAATGTAAGACACTATTTTCTAATGATATATTTAAATAAATTATTAAAGAATTTTTTTATAAATAGGATCATATATAATTAATTAAAAACAAAAATATTAGTAATACATTGGCATTGAAATATCAAGAAACAAAAGAAATATTAATTTCTGGGATGATAGAATTAGCCATTCTAAATTATATAACTCTATATAAGTTTTAACTAAAATATAAATATTTAATGAATTATTCTAGCTGGAAACTTATGAAGGATATGAAACTTACTAATTAAGTACTCAAACTTTTTTAGAGGACAATTACTATTTTTTTAGCAAGAAATTATAATCCCATAAATAATCAATACTTTTAATAAACAAAAAAATAATTATTCCTTCAAACTTTATTCTAATTATTTTATAAACTTTCCAGATTATATAATAATAAATTGTATTGATTTTGGCAATTGTTTTTAAATATTTTTTTCACACTATATCAATAAAATTATCTAATCTTTATATAAATATCACTAATATTGAAACAGTTTTCTTAAATAATCAATTATATATTTGCCTAAAAATTTATTAAATAAATTTATTTCTTTAAAAGTTGAAGTAACAAATATCAAAACTTCAAAATAATTATGAAAATAAAAACTTTACAGAATTTTTTCCAAGACATTCATTCAATTATTAAATTAAAAAAATAATTATAAAAATTACATATTCAAAAGATTTTTCGTTCTTTAAAGTATGAAAACAGTAGTTAAATACAGGAATTAATTTTTTATGAATTCAATAATATATTATTTAGCATTTATAAATCAATTAATTAAAAAAGTAAATCAATTTACTGTAATATTAATAATATATATTATTAAGCTAGTATAATTGAAATGTGGAGACTGTTAAAATTAAATAAAATAAGAGATCAAATAAATATTATAATCATCTCAATATACATGAGTTAAGATCCAGCAATCACTTATTTTAATTAAGTTTGAGTAGATACTTATTTAACTTTAATTAACAAATCAACTAGATAAAAAAGGAATTTTTGTTTTTTACATCTTTTTAACTTTTTGTTTTTTTGTTCATCGATCAAGTATATGCTGTAGCTCATCTTCAATTTTTTCATAATTATCATAGATATTTTCATGGTATCTTCCTCAAAAAATTTAAAGTGTGGAGAGTGAGGAGATTGTGGAGTCTCTAGTAATTTCAATAATATTCTCAAAATCAACCATTATAATGAATCTGTGATTTTTTCAAAAACATCTTGTTTTTCTAAAATTCATAGATGTGATACCAAATGCTGATGTTAATGATGAAAACTAAGAAAAAGTAAGTGATTTAAAATTTTTAAATTCTCTAGAATTTCAACGAGACTCATTATAATGGTTGATTTTGAGAATATTATTGAAATTACTAGTGTTATTGCTGCAGTTAGACTCCACAATCTCCTCACTCTCCACACTTTAAATTTTTTGAGGAAGATACCATGAAAATATCTATGATAATTATGAAAAAATTGAAGATGAGCTACAGCATATACTTGATCGATGAACAAAAAAACAAAAAGTTAAAAAGATGTAAAAAACAAAAATTCCTTTTTTATCTAGTTGATTTGTTAATTAAAGTTAAATAAGTATCTACTCAAACTTAATTAAAATAAGTGATTGCTGGATCTTAACTCATGTATATTGAGATGATCATAAATTTTTATTTGATCTCTTATATTATTTAATTTTGACAGTCTCCACATTTTAATTATACTCGCTTACTATTATAATCATTTTTAAAATTGTCATCATATTTTTAGTATTTAAATTTTTATATAAAACTAATATTTATTTCATGAATAAATTATGTAAGATTTATCTAATCATTTTTTGCGACATAACTTAAATATGTAAATATTTCATTTATAATCATTTATTTTGCTTGTAAATAATTAAATATGTAGATTTATTATTATAAATAGTTAATGGTTTATTATTAATTATATAATTAATTTGTATGATGCACTTTCCAAGAAAGTCAAAAATGTTATTGACATGAAACTTGTCAATTCTCTAAATAATTATATTTTAATTAAAACTTTTATTAGTTTAATTAAATATATAAAATAATTAAAAATTTACTCAAATTATCTTATTTTTTCAAATATTTTTATAATATAAACTAATAACTAACATTTTACAATTTAGTAAATTATTTTAATAATTATTCTGTGTTTCGAGGAACAGAAGCTCGGTTTTATCAAAATAAGTTTAAATACGAGAAATTATATCATAAATAATTTTAATTATTGTACGTATTATTTTCTATTTATTTATTTTAAATAAATTACTAACTAATGTTATTAATTTGTAAATCATAATAGAATTTCTTTCTAGTTTATATTAATTTAATTCTTTTCAGTACAAATTCATTTTATTACTTTTAACCGAATATTTATATAAAATACTTATTTTCACTTTGATTATATTCTAGCAATTATAGAAGACTGTAGACGAATTAATTTAAAATAAATCTATAATTTATTAAAATTATAATTGAAGTTAGAGTCAAACTTTATTCATAATAAATATTAAATATTTATTTAATTAACTTCTAATAAAATGTTGACGAAATTAGAATGAAGCCTAATTAATAAAATTAATTAAGAGAAAAGTAAAATAAAGAGATCAAAAAATAAGTTACTATTGTTTAAAATATTAAGTAATAAAAAGAACAAAATATGCAAAAATTATCAGACATTCTATTCAAAGATAAGCAAATATTTATGTTAATTAAAACAATTTTTTAAAACTATTATACAATTTTTAACTTTGAATTAAATATAATATTATAAGGGGAAAATTTTATATAACTTATTTATTATACTATTATATCAATTTATATTAGATGAGAGGCATCAAAATAATTAGAATTTAATTTCTCTTAAAACAAATTTAATTATAATCTTAATTAAAAAGCAAGATATAGTTCGTAAGGAGTAAAAATACAATTAAATCGAAGAAGTAAAATAACAAAAATCTGGTATGATCTAATAGAATATTTCAAGTGCAGTATAAGTCCCATCTGTAGAAGAATGTTTAAAATTGTCTGATTTAGATAAGAGGAAGCTATTCGAAGTTCTTGTAAAATAAGAAATCAACAAAACTTAACATAGTCTCATATCATCGCATATATCATCAATTACACAATATATTAACTAATTATAAATACCCTACTTAATAAAATTTATATTGTCTTGTATAAAAAACTCTATTTATATTTTATTTGATAAAATAAAATATATAATAAAATTATTATCATACCAATCCAAAACATAAAGAGAGTTTAAAATGTGAAAATAAATGATTGCTTTAACTTAGTGCAAGAAATTTATTCTATTTTTAATATTATCTCTTATTTATCTAAGAAAGAATTTATAAATTTATTAATTAACTTTACAATTATATATAAAATTACAATTATTGCTTAATATTTATTTTATTTAAGTTAATATAAATCATGATAATTTTTCTATAAGAATTGCAAAAAATATGGATCTAACAAATTTTCTAAATTAAAATTAAATATCAAACTATTCTTCTAAGTAAATACAGCTATTGTATAGAGGATCTAAAGATGGATTTATAGCGTCTAAATTTCATGAATTATGTGATGGCAAGAAACCTACTGTGACTTTTATACAAAGCGAATATGGTTTAGTATTTGGAGGTTTCACATCTATAAAATTAATAAATAAATTATTATTTATTAGATAATTTAAATATAGTAATTTATGATATATATAATACGAAACTTTATATTAATTAATTATTCTAATAACATTAATACTTAAACTTATTATCAAAATAAAAAATGGAAATCTCTCTGATTTGTGTTTTTTTTTCTCATCTTCATCGTCATCTTCTTTGCTATGTCCGCTTTCTCTGTCACTCTGCGAAGCACCAGTATAGCTGCACCTGTGGTCTTACCAGGTATGACCACTATAAAATTAAAGATATGCTTTATGTAACTTACATTTTTAATGAGTGCACTATCTCCACCTGCGTTTGATCTTTAAGTATTTATATAATTATAATAATTAATAAATTAATTATTATAAATCATAATTATTTGTTTAGGATTTGTAAAATAAGCTTAATTAATATATGAAAAGACTTTAGCAAATTACTATCAAAGATCGAATAATTAATTATAATTGTTTTCTTTTTCATTATTATTAAAAATAAATGAGATAACAATTAAAAAGAGGGGGGGGAAGTTTCCTGCCTCATAATTTTATATGCACCCAAGGGGGGAAGTTCCCTGCCACCAAAAAGGTAGTTTCCTGCCCCATACATAAAAATTTGTAATTTTTATAATTTTCAAAGATTCTTTATCATTAATTATGATGTAGTTTTTTTTTAATTTAGCTTCAAATATCATTTCTACCTTGATAATCAATTTCAAATTTAATGAAAATTACATTAATTAATTTAAAAAAAAACACTTATTTTAGCCTTGTCAGTAATATATAATTTGATAAAGAATAATTATGTACCTTGAAAATTATATAATAATAAATGTTGTATAGTACATGGTTCTGGTTATTGAAATTGAAACTTATTTGTTTCTATTAAATTTATTGCAAAAAACATAAAATTTAATGTTGGGGGAAGGAAACTTCCCCCCCCAAAAAGAGATATAATCAAGTTTATTTATCAAAATAATATATTCCATTAAAATTAGAGACTGAATAGAAAAATATTTCCACATACTAATTATTATTTTAATTCTTTGAACTAAAAAGAATTAATAACAAAATGAAAAAATAATTTATTATATATTGATATATTATTATATAATATATTATAAATTTATAAAAAACATAATTTAATAATATTTAAATATTATAACATCTATTTCATGGACATCACCTGATAAATATAAATGGAATAGTGACCCCTCTGCATTTGTGTTTAGTTTGAGTAAGAGATCCATCCATAAACAATATTGAAATTAACATCAAGCAGTTTGTCATTATAAGGATTGGATGTGTTCATTTGGTTATGATATTTCTATTAGTGATGATTGTGATAAAAATAGAAATAGTTATAGTGATTTAGGATATACTTATGAACCACCTAAAGGATATGAGTATTAATCAGATGAAGCTAGATCATATTTAGCTGGATAATACAAATTCAAAGTATTAGAGATTGAAGTATTTTCATTACAATGATTACGAATTATGATATAAACTGAAAAAGAAGTAATATTTAATCAATCCTAGTTTAAATCAAGATCAATCATGTTAATAGTAATGAAATATATGGCATTATTTGAGAGATTAAAAATACAATTTTAAATAATATTCAATAATAATTGTAATCTAACATTTTATTTTTAAAGTTAATTATTATTTATTTCTATTAATTTTATAATTTTTTATATGTATTTTAACAATAAGAGTTATTTTTATAAAAGTCTTTCAAAAGTCATATGCTTTTAATGAAAAATTTAATAAATATTGTAAATTTTTGAAGAAATAGATATAAATGCTCTTTCAACTCGAATAATATTTATGCTATTAAATAAAAGTAACAAGAAGTTGGTTTAATTAATATTAATTATTGTTTTTAATAAATTATTTTTTTCTCTGGACATTTATACATCGAAGAAGTTAATATCCACCATATATTTGATTATTTTGTAATCTATGGATCGCATTTAGCATTTAGTTTGTGCTCATCAATATTAATTGAAAGTGCTAAAGTTTTTATTATATCATTTTTCATTAACTTAGATACAATTGACCATTTTAATTTTCTATAATTAAATACCATGATTTTTATATTTAAAAAATAAATTATATTACTTAAATATTATAGTTTGATTTTTACTTAAAAAATTTAAAACCTACACATTAATTAAGCAATTAAAATTCTATTATTTCATATAAGAATGAATAAATTTGATTAATTAAATATAATAATGAATATAAATTACTATTTTTAATCTTTATTTATTGTGTAAGAGTTATTTTGTCAAAATAATAAAAATTAAATTTCAGACCATGTAATAGTTTATTTAAAAGTAGTTAGTTAGTTAAGTTATTAGGAAATTAATATTAAGGGGAAATAATACTGAAGGTAATCTTCCTCCCGACGTCCCATCCGGAAGCATCAGGTATAGTCACAACCAAACTCGACCGTGGTCCAAACAAGTGTCCTTTCTTCCATGTAGCCACTCCGGATTTCCAAGCCAGGTCATATGTTTGCTGCCATTTAACGTCATACAAGCTCCAGACTAGTTTCCCGTGCTTTTTACTAGGTACAGACACTACATAACCCTGGGTTTCGAACCCCCTACCCTGCCAGAATTGGTCAGTTCACCAACCTTCTGGACAGTAGGTCTGTAACTATATAATAAAATAAATAAACTATTTAATTTCAAATTAAACGTTCAAATAATCTTTAATAAAAGTGTATATTAATTAAAATACTTTATAAAAAGAATATTAAAGTATATTTTAGATTGGACTATTTATATTAAAAATTTAATTTATTGGAGAGGGTAAGGTTCCCTGACCCAATCATTAAGATTGATTATTTTTTTTAAAAAAGATAAAACATATAAAATGACTAATTCAATTCCTTTATCAAAATATAAAACATATTGTTTAACACATAATTTTTCAAGGTTTACAATTAAATATCGTCTTTTTGAATTTTAATATCTATGAAAATTAATTGTTTAAATTCATAATTTATGTTGTTTTTAAAAATATTATTTGAATATTTATCTATTTAAGACACTCTTTGATTTTTCGATTGTGAGTGGTTTATTCGTGGATTGTTTTAAAGATTTTTTTTCCAAATATAATAATACTACTTTTTTTATACAAGAGGCAGGAAATTATATTTTAGCTAGAGTAGGAAACTGCGCCAAATTCTCTTTTTCCAATAACTCGATCATGATATTATTTAAATTTATACAAAAATTAAAATATTTAAATTCACTATTTTTAATTAATTATGAAATATTTTGTGATCCTAAGTAATTTTTTGCACAAATGTTAGCTTTTTTTCGAATTATTTTTTATGCTATTTAATTTTAAATGTATTATATAATATACTTAGCTAATTTTTACCGATTATTACTGAATATTTTCTATTTTAATATTCAGTATTCTAATTAAGTTATGATTTGAATTATAAAGATAATAAATATATTACAAATAATAATTCCTAAAATTCTTCATTTAATTATCTTCTTTAAAAATTTAATTAATTCATTTAGTTTCTACATTATCACTGCAATTTAAACCATTAAGTGCCTATGATCTCATATAAAGTTTGATCTTATTTACTTTGATTTTGTTTATATTATATGATTTATGCTAAGAAATTAAGAATAATTTCAATCAAACATGAGACTTTACACTAACTCATGTTAATGAAATTAGCAAAATTTCAAAATAAAAATTTGAAACAAGTTTAACACTTACACATAGAGTTTATATTAAACAGTACAAACTAAAAATAGTTGTGATAAATTTTTAAATAATTAATTAAAATAATCATTAACAATAAGTCATATCAATAACATACTGATACCTCATAGATTAGAATATGTGTGCTAAGGCATATTTCAAACAGTAATAGTTAATACAAAACTTATTGAACTTTACTCTTATAAATTAAATAAATGTTTATATATTTTTATTTGAAAGATTTTGTTTAAAAATTAGCTATATAATAAAAAAAGTACTTACAAATATTTTATACACAAAATACCTTTGATTTTATAAAACAAAATATATTGAGTAAACAGCAAATAATTAAAAAGATTTTAAAGATATTAATTATACAAAATATTGAGATATTTTAATCAAACTACACATTTTCGAAATAAAAAGAAGAAATTTAATTATTTACTATAATCACAAAGACATGTTTTAACTAATAAATAATCCAATCAAAATATTTGATTTGAAGTTTAAATATTTCTTATTAAATTTTTTTATGCATTTGTTTTTAAATTGTCAGTAGTGAAATTTTATATATAATTAAAATTTATATCTTATTTTAATTTACCAATTAATTTTATTAGACTTAATTAATCTTAATAAAGAGTCCGTTATTCATTTGAATTCTATAATATTTCAATTAATTTATTTGATATAATAAACAATTCCCTATACTTATTGTGAGGTAATATTAAGTTAATTAATTAAATGGACAAAATAAATACTTGAAGTTAAGAATCCAATTTAATAATTTTAATTATCCGCTTTCTTTTGTATATTTAATATTGAAACATTTAAGATGTAAGATCTCTGTAGTGAGTGCAAAAACCTATTCAATTTGACAAATATAGAAAATATTTTTTATTAGACAAAAAGAAGACCAATCTTATTGGACGAATATTAAAATTATTTTGAATAAAAATGTGGGTGCTCTTTATGCTTGGAATGCGTCAATTTTCTATTAAAGAGCAATCCAAAGAGGGAAATATGTTGTCCTGAAGACAAATTAGTTAGTACTATATATAAATTTAATTAATTTATTAACTATGCCTGAAATGTTGAAAGAGAACAAGCCTATCGTGAGGAAACTTTAATTAATGGATCAACTGACTGTTCTTTGTGATGATCATGAAGGTTAAATCGCCTCATAATATTGCACAACTTGCCAAATACCTACCTGCTCTCATTGTAAACTGGATACTCAATATATTAATATTTAATTTTGCTCACAAGGAACATTCACATATCAATCTGAAACAGTCACAGTTCTAAATTTACTCAGACAATGTTTTCATTAAATAATTAATACCTATACGTTAATTTTTTATGTTTTTAGGCTGCTTGATGAGTACTCAGTAAAGAACAATAAATAAATTAAATTTATTAAAAAACATTAAGTTCATTTAATATTTAAATAAGTTCCATTAATTTAGATGCAACTTTTCTAAGCTAATGAAAATAATTAGATTGAGATTTTATACTAATCAAAATTATACAGTGAATATAAAAATAATCTTTGATTGATTTTCCAATATTTAATCAGAAAAACGTTTCTGCTTTATCAAAAATTATAGTAATAAAATTTCTTTAAAATAAAGGAAAGGGAATAAATTGCAAAATTTAACTATATTTATATTTTTAATTATGTAAAGATGTAATGTAGTATAGAGCAATTTTTCACAAATTAAAATCATAATTCTGAGTATTTAAAAAAAATTATAGTAATTACCTGATAAAAACTAACAAATTATCTTAAGTCCATGTTATCACTCTAGGCCTCAAATGAGACTGAGCTTAAATCCTCTCAATTCCAAACAATGATATCTAAAATCCAGAGAATACTGGGCAATGTGGTTAGCAGTGAAGAGCTCAAACAAATATTATTAGTATTATAATTAAATTGACATTGTCTCATATTTGGAAGATCCTCAAAATATTCCTTATAATGACTCTAGATCTCCTGATTAAAATACGAAAGAAGAACATAAGACATAAAACTCTTAAAAGTTTGAAGATATCTAACTTTTAATAAAAGAATCGCACTCTCAATTGAGAGAAGAATTCAAAACTACTATGGAGGCTTTTGAAAATAATTTTAGCTACGTCAAGAGCTAAACGAATAGTAACATCCAACCCAATGATATAATTAATTAAAAAAGTTGTAATAATTTTTATAATTATTATATAAGCAAATTTATTTATAAAAAAATTATATATTTTTATTGTAAGACTTTTCAAGATAATTGCGCAAAATTGATCGAGGAATTTAAATTCATAATTTTTTTTATTTAAATTTAAGAGAGACATGCAACTGAACTTTAAATTTTTAAATATTTTTATACAATATAATAGTTTGTTGTGATTTAAACAAACACAATTTCTAATTTTTAAATTAGATTGATTAGTGTTTATAAAATAAAAGCTGCTATAATTTAACTTTTTGTTAAGGTTTTTAAATTTAAATTATAATCTATGGGCTAAATTTTTCCATAAAATATAGAGTATAAAAAGCTTCCAGAGGATTTTTATAAAATAAAGTTTATAAATAATATTTAATACTTGTCTGATAAATTCAAGGCCATCGATGACATAAATTTAAAGATGAAAAACTATGATCAAAGAGCTACAAAGTTTGAACAACAGATTGAAATTCTTATTTAGTTAGTTAAATAGAAATAAATAAATATATTAATTTATACATATCACTTTTTTAACCATAGCTAAAAAAATTACCACACTATTGTATTAAAAATTTTTTGTGTTCTCAAATTTAAATAATTGTGAATCTCAATATGATTATCGAAAATTTTAGAGAATTTTTGTAATAACCATTAAAGATCCAATTAATTAATTTCAAAGTTTTACTGATATAGTAATTTTGGGGAGAGGAAGTTTCGTGCACTCGAGGAAATTCCCTGCACTTTTTTTTATTTATGTGAAATATAGTAATTTTTACTTAAATTCAAAGATCTTATATTTTAATGACTTATTAAATATTAAGTGGATTTTGAAATATGATAGGAATGGTAGTTCCTGAAGTTTGGATTACAGAAAATTAAATCAAAAAAACGGGAAAAAAAACTTTTAATTGAGTACACTTTGACTCCTCAAATACTTAAAATTAATATATAGTGGATCTATTCCAGTAAAAAAAATCTAAAAGTTAGATTAATGGTATTTATAAGATAAGAGATAGTGCTTGGATGGTGCTTAGAATTCATTCTAATAGAGACATTGACTAATTGAATTATAAATTAAGTATAATTATAAAAATGAAATATGCCCATAAGTTCGTTGATAGTTGTTAAAAAATTCAATTCAACGAAAAATTAATTATAAAAAAAAGTGCAAGAAACTTCCCTAGATATTTTTCTATCATAAACCAGTGCAGAAATCTTCCTTCACCCGTCATTTTTATTTAAATTGTTGATAATGCAAAGTCGACTGTTAATTATTAAACCTTAAATTGCTAAGAAATGCATTCTTAATTAAAGCAATATTCTATTTTTAATTTAAAAAAACTAATATTATATTTATTTCTTAAATAATAGTAGAACTTTCTATAAATCTATTATTTTGTATAGCAAATCTATTTGCATATACTAAATTTTTTAATAAAATATTTTTAATTCTTAATGTACTTGAAATAATATTTTTTATCTATTTTACCATGAAAATTATTATTTTCTCTATGAATTATTATTATGAAAATGAAGCAATTTTAAGTTCCTGATTTTAAGAAATTTTAAGAGAGACTATAGTCTATTGATCATATATTTGAATTGTTTTTTAAAATGTATATATTAGTTATATTTAATATATTTACTGAATAAAGTAAATGTAATTATTTAATTATTTGAACAAAAACTGAAAACTATAGAATCAACGTTTTAGATTATTGAAAAGAGATTGATTGGTCTAGAGGGAAAAGTCGGAGCTATTGATGATAACTAGAACTTATCTGTTTTAATTAAATATGAAAAACATAATGGAATTTTTTATTATAAAGAACCTAATTAAATAAAGATAAATATAATAAATTACAAATAAACTCACTATTTAAACACAATTTAAAAATTATAATAACTTTTTTAATATCAATAAATAATTAAATGTAAATCTGCTAATTTAGAAGAAGAAAAATCTGAAAATGATCAGAATCAAAATTATATATTTTTAATATCATAGTTCATTTTTTGGGGTCATAAATTTCACACTAGATTAATTCTAATTCTTAGTTTATAATTATACATTTCAAACTTAAAGAGTTAAATTCCTATTTATAATTTAAATTAAGAATATTCTCATGAACATAATGAGTTTGTAAATATTTAGTAATTTTCTTTATGAAGTTGTTTAATGAGCATTTTGAAATATTTAAGAATTAATAATAAAATATCATTAATAAATTATATAAATTTTAATAGTAAAATCTTTGTATGATATATAAGATTATTAATTTATAAAACATATGATTTTTATATTTCCAGATTTATAGTATTATTTTATTATAGCTTGAATACAAAATCCTATATATTTATGATAAAAATAATTTTATTCGCAATTGTTAATAATTAACTACTTAGAATCAAATATAGAGTTAGATTGAAGTACCTTCAGTTGAAGATTTAAATCTTTATACTCTATTTCATGTGAAAAAAAATGATTTAAATTTAAATAAATGTAGAAAAAAAATAAAATTCAGAAATCTGGAAGCAAATCTAAATTTACCTATCTTTTGTAATTCATTTAAAGTCGATATCTTTTAGAAAATTTTAATCCCTCTGTATTTACAACAAAAATTAATGAAATTATATTTTTTTCTCTAAATATATGAAGATTAGATAGAGAAACTCAATAATTTTATATTTACTATTCAGATATATAATTATTTTTTAAAAAATATAATTCTAACTTTTAAAATAAAGAATATATAAAAATACATATTTTTGTTTTTTAATTGTAAAAAGCTAACAGTTGATGAAAAAAAGCAGTTATTCAGAGATCTTGTTGACTAAGAGATTAACAAAACCTAATATAGTCTACTCAAACAGTAGTTATCTTAAAAGATTTTTAATTAAATACAAACTTTATTGCCTAAGTAATACAACATACTATATTGTAATTAGAACTTTTTAGATTTTATTGTAATTAAATTTTAAAATACTTTTTATATTACATCTTTTACCTTTTTATGAAATTTTCTATCTAAATATTATCTATATAAAATTTTTATAATTTGAAATGTTTTGTTTTTAGATTATTAACCTTAATAAATTATTTTTATAAAATGTGAGGTTTAAAATAAAAAATTTATTCAAATTAATTAGTTTAACTAAATCATATAATTATTATAAAAAAATTTCAATCATCAAATGAATATATATAATTTATTTAACAATATCTTACACATTTGGAAAACAATACAAGCTATTGTATAGTGGTACTCGAGATGGATTTAAGGCATTAAGATTTCATTAATTATGTGATATCAAGGGACCCACTGTAACATTCATACTAAGTGAATATGGATTAGTATTTGGTGGGTACACATTTTTTTTTTATATAATAATTAATTCCTATTTGATTATAAATCTACTCCAAACTATCAAATAGTTGAAGGTTTTTGTACATAAGATATTTGAGATTGGAGTAAAATCTAAGCCTTTGATAATTTTATCTTATAAGGGGTCTTATTTTGATAAATCATCATTAGTTTGTGTAATGATTTTTATAATATACCATTTTGTTATGTTTTCAAATATTATCCCTTTAATATAACCTTCTAAAGGGCATATAGAAATTCTCTTGATTTTAACAAATGTTCTAAAGATTGTTAAAAAATCAAAATTAATAATAATAATTCATCATATTAGTCACAATAAATTTCCAAGGAATCTATAATACTCTAATTTCGTTTACAAATATCGAATATCATTTTACAGTAACATATTAATCTTAGCAAATATCAAATAATATTTGCTATTGCCTTGATTGTAATTCTTATTTATTTTACAAATTCATTCGAATATCATGCTTGAACTCATAATTACATAATAAAATTTATCATAAGGAAAAGGTTAAATTAACTCAATATTTTTATTTTACCCTCTACTTAAAATGAGTCATGCATGAGAAAATACTAAATTAGTAAAATAATATAAAAATTAAAGTCAAGGTAATATTAAATATTATTTAATATTTGCTAAAATTAATGTTTGTAAAATGTTACTGTAAAATGATCTTATGATAGTGTGAAAAATATTATGGTATATATAGATTCATTTGAAAATCATTGTCACAATTTATATAAGTTACTTTTAGTAATTTTGATCATTAAAAACGAGAAAATTTCTATTTGACCCTAATAAAACTACTACCCAAATATTAAATTACATCTGTGTCTTGGACAACATCTGACTATGCCACTTTCAATGACAACGAGGCGTTTGTATTTAGTTTAAGCAAGAGATCCATTCACAAGCAGTATAGATTTAAGAAAGAGGGTGTAAGACATAAAACAAATTATTTGAGTACATTCGGAGGATCTGATTTTTGCATTGAAAACGATTGTGATTAGAATAGAAGCAGTAATAGTCATTTAGGATATACTTATGAACCACCTTAGGGAATTCAATTTGGACAAAATGAAGCCAGAAATTATTTCGGGGGTTTAGAGAATTTTAAAGTTCTTGAGATTGAAGTTTATTCCTTATAATGAATGCTAATTTCTTTTATTTTACAATCAATTAATTGCTTAGAAAATTATTACTGTAAAATTTAGTTGATAATTAAATAAATGGGAAGTTAATTTTAAGAATTATAAATTTAAAATTTTTTTATTTGGTTTGATCATTCTTCTACTACAATTAAAAGTATGCGTAAATATTAAGGCATCATGTTATAATAATGATAATAAGTTATTCATAATGATATATCTCGAACTTAATAAAGTTAATTGATACTACTACTATATCCTCAGAGGTTTCTCAATTAGAGCCTCTCATTCTCCATGCTTACATGAAATTGATTATGCTAATGGCAAATCTCAAAACTTTAAAATGCCTATGTTTTATAGAGCATTAAATTCTTACAATTAATTGATAATAAATATTTTTAAAAAAACTAATTTTTTGTGAACCGTAAAACTAATTCACATTATATTTTCTTTAAAAAAATATAATTATTTAACTATTTAGTTAATGATAAAATTAAATCATAAAAAATCTCTATTTACCGATGTAAAATATATAAAAAATTTTAGAATTATAAGATTCGAGAATGTATGATAATCCTTAATATTTTCTGATAAAAATATGAATATTTGTAATAATTTAATTTATTAGAGTAGGATGAATAAGTAAAAACTCTAGTAAATATAAATTGTAGATTTTGAATCAAAAATTTTGGATTGTTAATAATTATTATTATTTCAATTATAAGTTTATCAATATATAAAAAAAAGATGATTAAATTTAAATGAAATAAATCTTAAAATCATATAATGGACAAAACGGATTCTTATTAAAGCTCTAATACAGGACAGCAATTTAATAAATTTATTTTTATTATATATTTTTATATAATTTTAAGAAGAAAAAAAATAATAGTAACATTCTGAAATGACACAGGTTCAAGCATCCCATATAAATCAAGTTCCTAATGTAAAAGATTACGTGAAATTATCTGAGTATGATAAAAGAAAATTATTCAGAGATCTTGTAGATTAAGAAATCAATTAGAATTAACACAGTCTCATTTAGCAACACATATCAATTAAATAATTTAATTTAATTTTATTTTAATAAATCTCTTAATTTTAATTTTTTTAATATAAAAAATACACAGAAATTGTTTTAGTTATTAAAAATAATAGCTAAACAATATTTCTAGATTTTAATGTTGAAATTATTGAAAAATGATAAAAATTATTTCATAAAACTTATAATTAGCTCTAAAATAGGTAATCAAGCTTTTTAAAGAATTTGATTTAAGTTGTTAATTAAAAAAAATTATGATTCAATAATAATATAAATATAATTTAATGAATAAAAATTATTAGTAAATAATAATATAATTAATTTATTTTTTATGACTCCAAAATGAATTAAAATAACTAACAATTTTTTAATTTTTAATTAATTAATTAATTCATATAGTACTACTTATATCTAATATTCATATTATTTTTAGATTTATTAAAATAGATATTTGTCTTTATTTATTCACAAAAACATTATTTTCTTATTAAAATGCTTTGGAATTTATACATTATGAGTGATTACTATGTCAATATTTTATTTCAATCTTCAAATTTAAATAATTATAAAGAATTTAGTAAGAATTAATTGTTTAAATATCTTGATTATTCGTTAATTTTATAGAATTTATTATTATTAGTAGAAAAACTTCATATAGTTTTGATTTCCTTAAAAAAAAAAAAATATTTTTTAAACACATTATAGACATAAATAAAAAAATTATTAATATCAAAGTAAAACTATGAATCATAACTTATATTTAGAAATAAATGTAAATTTTAATATTAAATATCAGAATAATCGAACAAGTAATTTTAGCTATTGTATAAAGGAACTCGAGATGGATTTACTGCATAGTAATTCCATGAGTTATGCGATGACAAAGGACCGACTGTGTCATTTATACTTAGTGAATATGGTTTAGTATTTGGTGAATACACATCTAAATCTAATTATATCTTTCCATATTTTAATAAATAGATCTTGTTCTTTTAATAGTCTAATTTTTTTTTATTAAAGTTATTTTCTTTAGAAATATAACTATTAATAGTTTTAATAAACTCTCAAATTAAATGTATTTTTCCCAAAACACTCAAAGTACTTTTTTTAAAAATATTCTCATACCTAATTTATTATTTTTTAAATACATCAATTCCATGGACATCAACAGATGATTATTAATTTCATCGTGATCCTGATGCATTTATTTTTAGTTTGAGCAAGAGATCAATTCACACTCAATTTTAAAATCAAGAATATGCAGTCGGACATTATAAGAATTGTATGCAATTATTTGGAGGAACAGATCTTGGCATACATAGTAATTGTGATTAGAATATGAATAGTTTTTGTAATTTAGGATATACTTATGTACTACCAGAGGGATATGAGTTTCAATCTAATGAAGCTAAATCATATTTAAGTGGATAATTTAACTATAAAGTGTTAGAAATTGAAGTATATTTAATGTACTGATTGATATTTATTCACTATTTTACATTAACTCTATTATTAGTATTCTGAATAAAGTATTTTATATTTAATAAATGTTAAATCATTTCATTAAAACTAATAATATTTAATTTATTCTTTAAATTATTAGCTCAATCAGGAATATATTATTGCAATTAATTTGATTTCTTTATAAATTACCTACCTTAATTAATTTTTAAATATTTTTTTATCAATGAATCATTAAAATTATCATTTTAATGAGGATATCACTAAAAATTAAAAATAAAAATGATTAAATATTTAATAAGTATTGATTTGAAAAAAAGAATGTCTATTAAATAATAATATAGTGAAAAAATAATAAAAATATTTTAATGATAGAATGAATTTTTTAATCAAAGATGATGTTTAAAATAGAGAATTTTTAATTATTATTAAATTGATAAGTTTCAGAAGATTTATTTATTATAAATAGTAGAAAGTAATTAAATTTAATTAATAAATAATTCTTACAAATCGAAATTAAAGAATTAATTGCACATTTTAATTGGATTAATAAACGAGTCAGATATGATATGTATATTTCATTAAGAATTAAAAACTCTTTAATAGGATTCAATTATATATTTTAGAATTATAAAAAGAAATAAGATTCTAATAAATTCTAATAAAATTATTGAGTTTAAGTCTGTATAATAAACATTTTTTATTCAAATTTTTTTTTCAAAATCATTCTCAATTAGTTATAAAATTATAATAAACTTTCGTACAAATGAGCGATATCTTAAAGTGTGGAAAATGCAATAAAATATTTAATGCAGGAAAAAGATTGCCTATTGAACTCCCATGCTCTGCTAAAATTTGCAATTATAGAAATGCTTGCAAGAAATGTGTAGAAAAACATATTTTGACAAGTAAAGCTGAAGATGGGAGCTATAAATGCTGCTACTATGATCAGCACACTATTCAATATTATTTTATAAATAAAAATATTTTGTTTAAACACTATTATTTATTAATTGGATCTGATTTTACTCTTGAGATTGATGTTTAAACCCAAACATAGATTCTAAAGAGAAAAGAACTTACCATTAAACATATATCTAATTTTTAGATAGATAATAGCTTAAGGTAAAATAATAATGGTATAAAACACACCACTCGATATAAAAAGAAGTGTAACTCATTACATTTTCAGTTGTGAATCTCTACTGATAATCTAAGCAACATCTTAATCGCCCAAGTTAACTGATATCCATCCTCATTATTTTTGCTTTGCTTATCAATCAATACATTATTTCGGTAGACTTCTCACATTTTTTATGCTTTTGGAAATTGTTTTGCTCTCTACCGGGCTTTCAACAAATTTTGGCATTCATTTCTTAATTCCCTTCTCTCAGTTCCTTCCATTTAGTTTTGTTTCTATTTCTTCTTAGTATATTTCTCTGAGTTCTCTTATTCATTTTTAATAATCAATATTCGATTATCAATCTTCATACGACCTATTTCTAAGTTTAATAAAAGGTATTATATTTGCATCTTGATCCAATCCTTTGCGAATATATTGATTATTGCCTCTCGCTATTTTAAATGCTATTTCCAAAAATTTGCTATTACTGCGAAATCTGATGGGCCGTTAATTTAGTTTATTATTTAGACTGTTCACAATCCTCTCAGTTAGGAAGTTTTCCCTATCTTTTCTATCATTAGATAGTTATATACTCAATGTTCTTTTGAACACTGCTTTGCTATTTTTTACTTTTTATCTTTTTATCCCTAGGTCTCAAGAGAATTAAATGATTCTTTGACTGCCCAGTTTATGCAGTTCTTAATAATGCCTTCAAAATATACAGGAATGTTAATATGCTATTGATTTCCTGTGAATCTTTACTCAGAATATTTCTAATTTATTCATTATATATTAAATGCATGAAGCATGCAGATTAATACGTAGAACACTACTGTACCGCATGCAAAGAATTGATTTGCATTAGATGTTATCCAGCGCATATGTAGCATATTAATGACTAAGGAGTGGATTCAGGCTTTTCACCAGAAATATTTACGAATTATTTGATGTTTGTGATTCCTGAATTGGAATAGATTTCTGCATAAATAAATCTATTTATTTTATATTAATTTATTGATAATTTAAATAATTCATAACTAATTATTTCAAAAAATAATCATCCAGATTTTCGATTTATTTTTTATTAATAGCTTTGTTGTAATAAAGCTATACTATTTGCCTCAATTATTATAAAATAATCATTAAATTCTCCATATTATAATTGCCATCTATATATTTTAAATATATTTAAATAAAAATTAATCTAACTCTTAAGATATTTAAGAAAGCACTGTCGAGTGAAAAAGAATATTTTGCTGATGAAGTAACAGATAGAATTACTAAATCATTTGATCTATTTAATACTTAAAAACAAATGTAAGAATTTAATTAAAGAAATTAATATTATAATAGGTAATATAATAAAATCTTGATTTCATCAAATTTTGGCACTTTTTATTTTTTTAAATGATATTCATACAAATCTTTTAAAACTACAAAGGTTTACATTGAAGAAAATTATACCTGAAAAAGATATTTATAAGTTTTACCTTCATTAACCTAATTAAAACACTATGACTACTTCAGAACCTCAAGGCGAGACCACCTATGGATGTGAAGAAGAGTGCAAAGCAACTATTAATAGTGATATAAATAATTTACAAAATTAAATTTTATATATTTTTAATTTAGTTGATTTACAAAGTGACTAGATTGATTAAAATTCTTTGATGGAAAGAATTCTAAAAAAAATATAATTTAAATTTTATTTTCGATCGTTAGAGCTCAAGCGATTGAAATGAAATGAAAAATATGAGAAAATAAGCCATACCTAGCATTAGTTCATTGAAAAAATCACGAAAGAAAGATTGTATTTATAATTATAGTAATTATAAGATTTTCTAAAACAAAAAATTTATAATTAACTTGGTCATATTAATCTAAAAAAATTAAACATATATATTAAATAAATAAAATAATCATTAGTTGGTTTAAAAATGTATAAATACTTATGCAATTTAATAATTTTAAGTATTTAACTCATACGTTTTACTAAAAATTTCTAAGTATTATATTTTTATAAGAAGTTTACCCTTTTTTTATTGTATGAATATTATTAAATATTTTATTTATAATAGAATTAAATAAATCCCTTGAATATTAAAATTTTTAATATTTTTTTCATAAAATCTAATTAAATACGTTTTAGTATATCCCAAACCCTACAACTATTTGTATTTATTTATTTAATTTATTATTTTAATTAGTTAAAAGAACTATGAAAATTAATATAAAAGATCAAAGGAAGCTGAATAATTTTTAGACTTAAAAGATTTCTTAGAAAATAAAGTGTATACTTCATTAATGGCTATTGAATAGTAAAATATATTACTATTTTTAGTTTAAGGAAGAAACAAACATTAACTTAACTAAATATAATATTAAAATTTAATTAATTGCTTGTGTCAAGTTATAAATTGATTTTTATAAATTAATTATATGGAATATATAACAAATAATAGTTAAGACTCCTTGATATATGATTATGAAAATTAATTTGAGTAGTATATTATGTTCCTAAAAAATTTAGTAAAGTAAATCAATAAATTTATTCAAAATAATTGTCGATTAATATATCAAAATTTCTATATTTTTATAACTTATCAAATCAATTTGAAGCAATTGAAATGTCCCTATAAGCTAGCAATTTGAATATAATAGGCTTCAAATTTATTATCCAAAATGAAATTGTTTAGCATGAGGCTAAGCTTGTGGAAATCATTTATATTTTTAATATTATAATTTTTTAAAAAAATTATTGTGGAATTTAAAGACAGTATTGATTATTAGCAAACTTCTGTAGATATAAATAAATATTTTAAAACCCCATGATATTGATAAAAAAATATAATAAGTTTCATAAAAATTTAGACTTCAATTATTTAGGTAAAATTTTCGTTTTATAAGTCATTATGAATTTTAATAATCAACCTGAAGTGATATATAATTAAGATGTTAGATTTAGTGAAATAATAATATTGTTGCCTTATAGTACTTTAATCTCTAACATTCTCGTCCTCTCTCTTCCCGCTCTAATTACAGTATTCTTTCGCAATCTCCATCAGTTTCATCCGATTTTGTGCTTTAGTGATTGTTTGTACAGTGGCCAAGCTGAATCGGCTCATTTTTAGTAGCATTCGGTAGGTTCTGAAGCATCTTCACGATTTTTTTCAGCATCGGTTGTTCCCTTTCCCACAGTATATACTGTATATCAGTAGGTAAAACCTGTAAAAAACACTTACTTTCAGGTGAATGTCGATATCATTAATCAGCGAAGAATAAGGTTTGGACAAGAATTAATAAAGTTGAGGCAAGTAATTTTTCTCCAAAAAGAATTCATTTTTAGCTCAACTTTATTAATTCTTGTCCAAACCTTATTCTTCGCTGATTAATGATATCGACATTCACCTGAAAGTAAGTGTTTTTTACAGGTTTTACCTACTGATATACAGTATATACTGTGGGAAAGGGAACAACCGATGCTGAAAAAAATCGTGAAGATGCTTCAGAACCTACCGAATGCTACTAAAAATGAGCGATTCAGCTTGGCCACTGTACAAACAATCACTAAAGCACAAAATCGGATGAAACTGATGGAGATTGCGAAAGAATACTGTAATTAGAGCGGGAAGAGAGAGGACGAGAATGTTAGAGATTAAAGTACTATAAGGCAACAATATTATTATTTCACTAAATCTAACATCTTAATTATATATCACTTCAGGTTGATTATTAAAATTCATAATGACTTATAAAACGAAAATTTTACCTTTGTAACTCTAATAAAATTTAATTTATTAAATTACAAAAGAATTTAATTATAAAAAATACAATATATAAAAATAAACTTAGAGTATTTAATAATATTAAAATATTAATTATTTTAAGTCTTGTGATTTGGTTTTTAATATTAAATACAATAGATAACCAAGAACTGATGATTAAAAAAGTCACAGCTAATCACTATGAAAATTTAAATAATTAAAATACAACTAAAATGTAATAATTTTAATTAATATGCAGATTTTAATTATTTAAAATTACTTATTAATAAATTATTTGTAAATCTAGATATATTTTCTTAAACTATAAATCTTGAAAGAATATTAAAAATATCTAAATTATTTTTTTTATAATTTAAATTTTTTTTGTTACCATAAATCTAAAGTGAAGTATATAAAAATATAATATAATTAAAAATAATCCTAGCAAATTATTTATTGAAATTGAATTTAATTAGTTTAAATAAATTTTGAATACCCTAATTTATATTATTTAATTAAGGGAATTAATTTTCCAACTTAATCATCGTTCCTCTATATATATCTTTGTATACAATTTTTAATTCAAGAGATTATTTAACAAGGGAGGCCAATTTCAAAACTTATGTTTTAACTAATCTGAAAACTTTAAACGAAAAAATGAACAAATAACTAAAACAATCTTTCTTTGGAAAATAAGTTGACGACTAATAACTAATGAATTGCATGAAATAATCTTAAGAATTTATGATGTAATCTTTTCGATAGTTGGTTGATAACGAAATCTTAAAAACATAGGGCAGTCTACTGTCAACGCAAATATCATAATCTAAATATATATTCAATAAAAATTAAGTGCATGATCTTAAAGAAATTTTGAACCATTTTTATCTCAAAATAATATTTGAATGTTTTCTCAATATAAATTATGAAATATCTGACTATTCAACAAAAAGCTATAAACTGCTCTATAAAGGGTCATAAGATGAAATATTTGATTTTAGATTTCATTAGTTATGTGATAATAAGGGACCAACTGTGACTTTTATTTTAAGTGAATTTGGATAAGTATTTGGAGGATACACATCTTTTAAAAATATTATAAATATAATTTGACTTAATTGATTTTAAATAATAGGAATAATTACAAATTATTAAATAATTTGAATTATTTTTTTAAACAGCCATATTTACACAACACAACTTAAGATAAATGTAATAATTTATTTTATATAGAATTTATAAAGTTTGCTTTATTATTTTATTATAAAATATATAAATAATTCCTCAATAATTTATATGATTTACATATTTCATTTCTTAGTATAGATTGATATTTAATATTAAAAAGATTAAATATTAGAAGTTGAATTATGATTAATAATTATATTCTTTGTTTACATCTATATCATGGACGTCTCCTAATGAAAGAAAATGGAGAAGTTATTATTTCGCCAATGTTATGATTGGAAAATTTTGAGATACTTTTTATAGCGTTTAAATCATTATCCTTCAAAAATTATCTAAACAACTTAAAAACTACAAATGATACTAAACTTCAAAAAAAATTAAGTAATTTTATTCTATGTTTTAGATTTATTATTTTTTTTCTCTTAACTTATATCTCAGCCTATTTATTTTTTATTTTTGACAATTTAAATCCAAGTTTTAAATCATTACATGAAAATATTAGAAACCATATAACATTTTATTTCTAAATAAATTTAATAGTTTAAACAAATTTATATTTAAAAATATTTTATTTGCATTGAAATTATCCCCTCTACAAAATGCTATAGTGACCCTGATGCCTTTATATTTAGTTTAAGCAAGAGATCAATTCATAAACAATACTAAAACTATAACAATGCAGTGATACATCGCAAGGATAGAATAAGTGCATTTGGTGGTTGTGACATAGTAATCTGTAATAACAGGGAGTGGAGTAATAGTAATTGTGATTTAGGAGATACTTATGAACCACCTTAGGGGTATAAGTATGAGTCATAAGCAGCGAAAGCTTATTTAGCTGGGTATTATGAATTTAAACTATTGGAGATTGAGGTTTATTAGTTGTAATGATTACCTCATATTAAAAATGAAATATTATAGTAGTTTTTATGTTTATTAAGCCTTTTGCTTATAATTATAATATCGAATATATTATAAGATAGATTTTTCCAAGAATTTTTATAATAAAATTAAATTAAAAATAAAATATTGTAGGAATACATTTGATTTGGGAAATTAAATTATAAATATATTTAATATAATTGAAATTCGTGGCAGTTAGCATTGTCCTAGCCTATACAATATGGTACTTGTTCGATAGAGAATTTAAAATTTGCTAGACTTTACTATAGAGGCGGCACCTCTCTATCGCATCTCTGAAGCGAGTTTACTCGACTTTAATTTTGCCATCAAATTCAACTAAACAAATCACCTAAAATTAAAGTCGAGTAAACTCGCTTCAGAGATGCGATAGAGAGGTGCCGCCTCTAGTAAAGTCTAGCAAATTTTAAATTCTCTATCGAACAAGTACCATATTGTATAGGCTAGGACAATGCTAACTGCCACGAATTTCAATTATATTAAATATATTTATAATTTAATTTCCCAAATCAAATGTATTCCTACAATATTTTTTTTTAAAAAAAACTGTTAATTGAAGTATTTATTATAATATATTGAATATAAAAAAGCAAATTTTTAAAATAAGATTTGTTTTATAATAGTTAAAAGAGGATTTTTTTATTAGAAAGAATAATTATTCAAAATAACTAAATATCGTCCAATAGCTATAGGTAATAGCATACACATGAATTAAATTGATAAAAATTATAATATTATTAAAATTTATGATTATTTAACGATTATAAATCAAATTTACTAGATTTGTATAACTTTATGCCTAAAAATTTCAATCATAATTTAGCAAAAATTAAAATTAAATGTCTTATAAAAACTCTAATAATTCAATATTTATTTCAGATACAATTTTATTATTCGTGTTTCATTATTACAATATGTCCGTAATTTATTTTATTAAAATTAAATATATCTATTTATTTAAATTTCTTATTTATTTCAGATTATTTTTTAAAAATGAAATTAAGAAATTACAATGTTTAATTTTAATATTGGAAAGCAAAAGATATATTATATGGGTTAAATATAGGAATTTATATTTTAACATTATAAAAAATTATAATTATTTTTCTAGATTATGATCTAAAAGATTATTGTATTGGCTTTTAATATCTGGCATTACTTTATTTGTTTGTAAATAAAATACTTAACTCTAAATAGAGAGAGAATTAGGAATGAATATTAAATAATTTAAGTTTATTTAAATTATAATTTTATAATTTGGTTTAATAATTATCTCAATTTATAAATATTTATTTTAATATTTAGACATAAAATTAAATAGAGCTGTATAACAAAATTTAACCTGAATGATATCAATTTAAAATCAATGATATTTATTTCTATAATTTTGAATTGGAGGAATTGATGTTTTGATTTTTTAAAAATAATAATAAGCATTAAAATTATATATCTATAATATTCTAATTTTAATCAATTAAGATAAAATAATCACCTTTTAAAAATATATTTTATCGATAAATTTTTAATAAAAATTAATCAATTAACTTTATTGGTCAATTATACCAGGTTATTGCTAAAAAATATGAAAATTTAAAATTTAATTGGCTTTTTATTTAAAATGATGAAATATTTATTTTAAGTGTTTTAAAATTCATAAATTTAAGTTAATTATAATTTAATAAAAACAAAAAACTATTTATAATAGAATTAATTTTATTTATTACAATATTAATTTATAGAGGATTATAAATAAAAAGAGGATTTTCATAATATAAAGGATTAACCATTATTGTTTACAAAAGAATGAAAATTAAAACTTAAATAATATAAAAATAATAAGATGGCATAAAGTTAATAAAACCCCATATATCAATTAAGAAGTGAGGATTGGGGTTAAGAACAATTAAATTAAGATCTAATTATTATTGTCGTATAATTATAATGTTTGGTTTAATTATAATACATATAGGCTTGATTAATTGTCCTTATAAAATAATTCAATCAGGCATTGCGTATTTGATTTTAGCAGAATTCTAATTAATATTTTCTAATTTTTTTAATTTTTGATATAATTGTTCTTAATTCCAATTCTCATTTATTAATTGATATATGGTGTTTTATAAAAATTTATTATAAAATTAAAATTAGTTGGTTCTTTATTTGATAAGTTTTGTTTACAATCAACATTAAAAATACTCTCAAATAATTAATATTTTTAAATTTAGATTAGTTTTTTCCTACTTTTAATTAACAGCTAACTAATTTAAAATACAATTGATTTTATACTCCTGTATAAATAAAAAAATACAATACAAATTCACTCAAGTATTTAAATCTATATTATTCAATTAATCTCTTTTTTAATTCTCTTTTAGTAATAAAACTATTATAAGCTATCGTACAAATGAGTGAAAACTTAAAATGCGGAAAGTGCAATAAAATATATAATACAGGGAGAAGGAAGCCAATTGAACTCCCTTGCTCTGCTAAAATTTGCAAAAATAGAAATGCTTGCAATAAATGTGTAGAAAAACATATTAAGCCAAATAAATCTGAAGATGGGAGGTATACATGTTGCTACAGTGACTAGCATACAATTCTTTAAATTATTTATTTTATAAGATTTATGCAAATAATTATTATTAATAATTGCCTCTGATTTCATATTCGAAAGAGACGAACTTGCTTTTAATCAGGTTGATAATAGAAAGATTTTGACTATAAAATTAATAATAATTTTATAAATAAAATGCATGAAGCATGAAGATTAGTACGTGGAGCACTACTGCCATACTTGCAAAGAATTAATTTGCATTAGATGCTATCATTAGCATTTGTAACATATAAATGACTAAGGAGGAGATTCATGCTTAACCCCGGAAAAATTCACAAGTTACTTAAATTTTGTGATCCCTTAACTGAATTAGATTTCTGATCAGATAAAACTATATAATTAATTTGTGGTTAAAAATAATTTAGTTATTGTAATATTTTTTAAACTAAAACAATTAATTTACAGATTATTTTAATTAAGAATGTACTTTTATTAATAAAAAAATATTTCTCCATATTTACAATAATTTTTTTCAATTGCTTTAATTCATTTTTCTAATAATTAATAAAAATATTTTTTTAAAAATATTATTTAATTAAAACTTTCTGTGAAGATATTTTAAAAAGCTCTTCCTTGTGATAAGGAATTTGATGCTGATTAAATTATTGATAGAATTATCAAAACTTATGATCTATTTAAAACCTCTATTATAATAATTTTCTTATAAAATTTGTATGAATTAATAATATTTATACATTATTATTATTTAATGCTGTACAGATTTATATTTAATAAAAATAACAAGAAGTAAAAAATATAAGTTTTTAAATTATTTTATATATATTTTGAAATCTTAAAGTTTTAATTAAAGAATATTATACCTCAGAGAGACAAAGACTTATTACTCATTCATAACCCGAAACACAAATCTAATAGTAATCCAGATCCATAGAGCTCGGTAATCTCGAGCTTTGAAGAAGAGCTCAAATAAATACTTTATAAAATTTATCTTAAATATATTTTTATATTAAATGCAAAATGACTAGGTTGATTTAAGGGCGATAATATCAAGTATACGATTAAAATATTTATGGTAAGATATTTTTTCACTTAAATGTTATTATGGAAAAATTAGAGATTTTTTCAGTTTAAACAGCCATTAAATTTAAGTATATTAATAAGGTATTTTCTTCAAAAAATGAAAAGATTATAGACAACTTTTTAAGATTTTATAAAGGCATTAATTTTGTTGTCAATTAAAGAGATATTAAATAAAACGATATATTTTTTCTCGAACATCTCATATTTATAAATAAGGTCCATAAATTTTTTTCTTTTCCTTTTTTACAAATTTCTTTGAAATTCTAATTTAATTTTGAATTTAATTTAAATAATAAATATAAATGACCAGGAATCCCTATTAAATCTATTTTTCATTTTACAATGATAATAATAACAATTAAATTGTAAAGTTTAATTTCAATATAACTTATTGGGGGGAGGAAGTTTCCTGCACTTGAGGAAGTTCCCTGCACTTTTTTTTATTTTTATATAAAATATAATAATTTTACAAAAATAAAAAAAGTATTATATTTTTAGGACATATTAAATATTAAGAGGATTTTAAGGTATTATAGAAAGGGTAGTCCCTGGAGTTTAGATAGCAGATAATATAACTGAGTACACTTTGACATCTCATATACTTAAGAATAACAAACAGTTTATCTATTCCATATTAAATATCTAAAATTTCTTATAATAATGGTATTTTTAAGAAAAGAGATAGTGCTTCGATGGTGCTTAGAATTTATGCTAATAGAGATATTGACTTATTGAATTATAAATTAAGTATAATTATAACAATGAAATATGTCGAGAAGTTGTCTGATAGTTGTAAAAAAAAAATTAATTTATTAAAAAATAAAAAAAAGTGCAGGAAACTTCCCTTAATTTTTTTAAAAATAATAAACCAGTGCAGGAAACTCTTTCCCCCAACTTATTTATATATTTTGATCATTGGAATCTATGTAATCGTAAAATTAAGATAAAATTGCTTAGGTAAGCAATATTTAAAACTAGTTCATCAATAAACTTACAATTGAAAGATTAAATAATTTATTTATTAATTTATGATTGATTAAGATATTTTCCATAAGCTTGTATTGACAATATATGTTGATTTTTTAAATTTAGTAATTAACTGTATTAAATTTAAATCATTTTATGATAAATTTTAAAAACAAAATATTTGCTTCATGAGAAAAAAATAAAAAAAGGAGTATATTCTGCTTTTTGCATCATAATTATTTTAGTATTCCTTTAATATTCAAAAATAAATATGATTCATAATTTTTATTTAATTATCGCTTAAAAAATTTTTAATTTTATATATATATATATATATATATATATTCTAATCAAGAATTGCTATACACTATTTATTTTATGAAAAATTTTATTTTAAAAATTAAGATCCCAAGAGAAGAAAGAATTTTAAAGTTTGCAATAGAATCTATAATAACTAAAAACGTCAATCGAAGAAATCACAGAAACTTAATAAACCTCATTTGAAGAAATTAGTAGAACTTATTTAGTGAAAATATTATATATATTTTAAACTACTATAGAGAGAATTGAGGAGGAAAAAGAATCAATTGTCGCTTTGGTCAATTAGTCTAAGTAAGAGCAAGATTAAGTTATTCATGATTAAAATGAACTGACACAATATACTTTAACTCAAGCTTTTGAATAGTTTTAAAATTTTAAAATAATTTAGTTCAATGAGAATTCAAGTAACAACTACAATTTTTAATTTGGTTTATTAAATTTTTGAATAAAAATAATTTAATATGTTTTAAATTAAGGGAGAAAGAAGAAATATTTCCTTTTATTATTTTATCATTAATAAAATTTCATTAAGTTTTATTGCTCAACCAGGATAAATAAATGATAATTAATAAAGATCATTTAATAGATCATTTTCAAAATAATATATAGATTTAAAATGTAATCTACAATTAAATTTTAAGGCTTCGTAATTTTGATTATTATTGACTCAAGTCTTTTAAATTAAAATCCTAAAATTACTTATTAAGGTTTATAAGTGCGGGTAATTGCCCACCTAGGGAGGGCCGCTATAAATTGTTTTCTCATTTTCGTAACATGTTCTAAAAATCAATAAAACATCAAAGTAACATACTATTACTTATTAAGTAGGACTATATGACATAAGACTCTATTGATACCCAAATCATAGTAACATTTCGAATTAACATCATAAAAAACATTATAATTTTCGATATGTATTGCTAAATTTTTCACTAATGTTATGAATAAGAAATTTTTAATTTCACTTATTTAATTACTGATGTAATGATTTTCAGTTATAATAATAATATAATTATTGAGGTATTATGATCTTTTTGGTAATATTAATTTAAAGCTCTTCATGCTATCATAACTGAAAATCATTACATCAGTAATTAAATAAGTGAAATTAAAAATTTCTTATTCATAACATTAGTGAAAAATTTAGCAATACATATCGAAAATTATAATGTTTTTTATGATGTTAATTCGAAATGTTACTATGATTTGGGTATCAATAGAGTCTTATGTCATATAGTCCTACTTAATAAGTAATAGTATGTTACTTTGATGTTTTATTGATTTTTAGAACATGTTACGAAAATGAGAAAACAATTTATAGCGGCCCTCCCTAGGTGGGCAATTACTCATAAGTGCTAAAGGAATTTGTGAAGGGTTAGGGTTAATTAATATTAAATGAAAATATATAGTAAATATATATAATTTAATCACTAAAAATTCACTAATAAATTATGAGGAAGTCGTCTGAAATTTATTATGCTCAATCTATTCAATTAACAAATGTGATCGTTGGTTTGACTTGATTATCACTCACTACACTCTCTCTTATAAATAATTGAGATGCTTTTGTCCCATCTATATGTTGCTTAATTATTTCTTCGTGTTCTTCTCAAAAATTTTTGAGTGTAGTAATTGAGACATATTATTTTTTATTGCTTCAATATGCCATGCATCTCATTGAAAGTTTACATTTTTCCTGTCTTTTTCTAGATAAAAGGTTCAAGTTATATTCTAACTCTTAAAGATTTGTTGAAATAAATCATTAATCATACTCTTACAGGTGAAAAGTTTAACATAATACACTCAGCTTATGATCCTTGTAAACATAGCCTAACTTATGAAGGTTTTGATACCTGAATAGTTTAGGTTGCTATTTATACCAGCTATCTATGATATATGATGGTCAATTCCATGAATTTTATTCTAAAATCTCCATGATCTTTGGAAAAAGCAGCATCTAGTATTTCAGCTCTTTAAAATTTGCTCGAGTAAGTGCTTGATACTCTTTAAATTAATTAAAATTTATCATCACTTCAAAGATAATTAAAGGGATACACCTTGTGTGCATATTTATTATTATTGATAACTTTCTTATAAAAGGAACCCTCTGGAATCAGGTAGCTTTAAAGTGAAGTTTTTAAATCAAATTTATGAGATTACTTGTATTTTTTTTGAAATAACTTTTAATCATGATTTAAGTGATCTCTTAGGTAAAAGGCTCATTCACTAGTTTATTAAAGCTCGACAACTCCCTTCCTTTTTTATTGAACAATTTTAATGATTGGCTTAATCTTTACTATTATTTCTATTTTGTGAGCATTAATTAGATGTTTCTTTAAGTCTTTTCTTTCGCGAGAGTATTACATACGGCACCCAAATCAATAATTCTTTCAATTGAATTTATAGTGCTTTTATTATACAGTGAGCTTGACATCTTTATGCTCATTCATATGACTTTACTAAATAGATTTATGAGTTAAATCTCTTTAACGCTTCTCATAGAAATATATCATAACTTCCTATGCTTAAATTAATATTTATTAATACTTTTCTATTCTCTCCTTATTTCACTTGTCTGTCATTTACTTTCAATTATTAATTTCAATTTTAATATCAAATTACTCTCGTAGTTCTTCTTTAATGTTCATTTCACAGCTACCATGCCTTCTTTTGTTGCTAAAGTTAAGTCTCATTTAGCTTGAAGGGGTACTATTGTTTTAAAAATTTAAGTACTAATATTTATAATTAAATTTGAAATGGAGCTAAAGCCGAAGACAAAGTAAAACTTTAAAAGACAAAAATCATTCAAATATATTAAGGCATCAGTGAAGCAAGAGAAGAAACTGAAGGGATAAAAAAAGCAAAGGAAAAATATAGGAGAAGCCAGTTCAATTATAAAATTTTTATAAAAAAACCTAACATACACATAGACTTAAGTCTGAAACTTATAATACAAGTTTTCTCTCCCATATTATGCATAGTTTTCAGGCGACTAATTATTTATTCTCTTGGCTAAACTTTTGATTAATTTGACAGTTCGATTAGTAGGTCATGGATTAAGTGGTATAGCAATAGTTCTTGTACTTTTCTTTAACATATCCCAATATAATTTATTTTTAATATAAATATGGACTATAAATACTTAACACTACTTCTATTCTTTATTTCTAAAAGTTCTTTTTAGTCCACTTTGTCTTATGCACTGTAAGATTTTTAAAAAAAAATATTATAATTTCTTATTTAGAGTACTTCTCTCTAAGCTGCTCTAAGACTTAATATACATTTTTGTGTTAATTGGGCGAGGATGAACATTATAAGTCTCTAAATCTCAAAAAATTGTCATATTTATACCTTGATTTTCGAGTCATATGCCTTTATTTTACTATGTCTCTTATAAAATGATTTCTAGATGAAAGTTTTTAAGGTGAAAACAGCCTCGTCAGCATGAATATATTTATTATAATTCTATTAAGCTCTCTATTTAATCATGAATAATTTATATCATTGTAAAATGACACAGCGAAATCAATAATTCTCTTGATACAATTCACACTTTGTAAAAGATATCTTTTTGTTTATAAACGTTTGCAACAGACTATGAAGAGATCTTAAACTCAGTGAACTGTCGGTTAAAAGTAGTAGCTTGTTGGTAGATAGAGAAGTGAGCAGAATATCTAAAATTTTTGATTAATAAGATAGTAAATATGCTTCTATTGAAACTTTGACTTCCTCTAAGAGAACTGCAATTGACTTATAGGTTAGTACTGGGTTAACTTATTAACTTTTAATATTATATCTATAGCTCTTTTTAAACACTAAATCTTCATACTATTTTACTTTAATACATCTTAATTCCATAATTTATGTGTTGAATATAATCAGTTATCCAATCCCATATGAATTCCCTGAAACCAAAGCACTTTGATCCACAGTTAGGGGTTTCGAGTTTTGATTAGTAAATTTGTCGATCTCCAAATTCTACATAGTTGTAGAATTTCTACTTTTATATAAAAACAATTATGCAATTATAGATTTAGTTTTTTTCAAGAGGGTCCATGTCCTTTTTCATCTTTTCCTTAAAGTCTGCACTTATGATCTTATAGATGGCGAATTTCCAGTAACCATAACTATGGTAGATAATATATTAATTCACTATTTTCTAGTCACATTTAATTTTTATTTAAAATTGTTTTAAGTCAGTAGTATATGAAACATTTACTACAAGTTGAAAAATCATTAATAATTTTAACATTTATGAAAATATCTGAAAAAAATTCGCTTTTTGCCATCATAGATATTGTTGTATTAATATAATTTAATTAAGTGAATTCAAGGAACTAATTAACTCAAGACATTAAATTTAAAACATATGCACTTCAAAACTTACAGGCAATCAATAAAAAATTGAGCAAAGATACTCCAACTTCAATTAAAAATAGAAAATATTATGATTACTAGTAGTTTATGGAATATTTGTTGACTACAGCGTATTCATCAAAATAACTAGAATTTAGACTTTTGGTTGATTGTGAAATGTTTAAATCACAGAGCAGTCTGCTCTCAACTCAAATATTACAAATGTAAATGATTTCAGGGAGGTAAATAATAAGTTATCAAGATTTTTTTATAAAAAATCTAAAATGTTCTAAATAACTTGATCAAAATACATTGAAAACTGAATTCAGTTTTCAAAATAATAGGAGAATAATTTACATACTCCCCTTAATTTTATTAGTATTTAAAGAAACTATAATTTTTTCAATTATAATTAAATAAGTTTAAAACTTTAAAATACCAAACTTTTGCACTCAAGAATTTAAGTTATTGTTTAGAGGTTCACGAGATGGATTTACTGCTAAAAAGTTTCATGAATTTTGTGATAACAAGGGACCAACTGTCTAATTTATATAAAGTGAAAAAGGTTTCGTATTTGGTGGATACACATCTATTAAATATAACAATTTATTTTATGTATTTCGTTTTTGTTATTTTACAAATTTATATTATGATAACATATTTAGCTGTTATAATAACAAGAAAAGCTTATGCTAGCAAAAATTTTTACTATTATAACAGCTAGGTATGCTGTGATTAATTTATATATTTAAAATCTCCAAAAAGATTTAACGTTTTTTACGATTTTAATTTGAAAAATTACTATGATTTGGGTTGCTATAGAATAAATAAAAGGTAATTTTAGAATTATTTAATGAGTTATTTCATGTTGTTTTGATGTTTTAATTATATTTAAAAACAGTTCAAACAGTTGCAAAAAACGGCTCTCTAAGAGCCACTACCTCAAGAAATTTAAAAGTAAGTATTATAAAGATAATAAATTTCAACCAATTATTTTAATATTCAGCTAATTTATAATCACTGAATAGAAATAAATAATTTCTTATCATTTGCTCTAATAAGTTTAAAAATATTGTTTTTAATATAATCAAAACAGACAAAAAGTCGTAATATGAAAATGCTTTAATATAAAGATATATATTATTTATAGTTTAAATCTTTTTTAAAATATTTATTAAAAATTAGTGATTAATAATAAAATTATATTTAAATTGTTAATGCTTATTCATTTTTTGCTATTTGAGCCACTTATTCATTTTTAAATTTTTAACTTAAATGTTATTGTATGTTTAATTAATATTGAATAATAGAAATGAGGTTTGTTTTTATCTATATTAAGTTTAATTTATAATATGAAAAAGCATAAATAATTTTTATATAATTTACTAATAAAAGTAAAAAATCTTTAAAATTTACAAATTTCTCTTTATAAAATACATTATATAAAAAAATTAAACAGTAAATAAATTAACTTTTATATTAGTAGAAAAGTATTTTGATAAATATAAAAAAAATAATATAAAATAAAACAATTAGACTATCAATTATATATTTATATAATGGAAATGTGCGCTAGAAGTAAAAATATAATATATATTACTTTAGCCCATTTTATATATAATTAAATAGAAATCAAACAAATTTATAAAAATAATTATAAAAATGTTTGGATTATGATATATTTTTAATATCGATGTATTTTAAGAATTTATATATTTACGATTTTTAACTATTTTGACTGAATCATCATGTTTACAAAAGCACAAAAATAGTTTTAAAATTTTTTCTATTTTTTATAAAAATAGTGAAAAACAATAATATAATTAAACTTTATAATTAGTCCTGGTGAAGAATTAAAGTTAAATATATGATTTTGATTTGAAAGAAATTTTATAAATTTTAGATTCATCTATCTAAATGATTTCACCAACTGATGATGCTTTATTGTAAAATGATAGTGATGCGTTTGTCTTTAGTTTAAGTAAAAGATCCATCCACAAACAATATTAATATTAGCAATACGCTATTAGACATGATAAGGATAGGATGTGTGCTTTTGGTGGTGGTTCTGACATTGCAATTCTAGATAATTGCGATAAGAATACTAAAAATTATAGTTGTTTAGGATATACTTATGAACCACCTAATGGATATAAGGATGGCACAGAGGAAGCATATTCATATTTAGCTGGAGAACATAATTTCAAAGTATTAGAGATTGAAGTTTATTAATTATAATGATTATTATTAGGTATAAACTGATAATTTATTATCTTAAAGAGTTACTATTAATGAATTTCTTTAAATATTATTCAATTGAAATTATAAATTTATGTATATATTGCATTCATAATACATAACAAATTAAAGAATAGAATAATTATTATTTATATAATTAATTATTATATTCAAAACATTTATGATTCTAATGATGTTCACATAATAAATATTATTACTTAATAATAAAAAGTATATTATAGAATTTGTAAATTGGCTATGAAAAAATATCCCTTGAGTTTTATAATAAATGATAAAATCATTTTTTGCCATGAAAAATCTATATTCATATTGCCATCCAATTTATATTAGAATTAATATTTAAATTAATTTTACTCTAGGAGAATAAAGAATTAATAAAAAATGATAGCTTTTTTATTTATTGTCATAAATACTTGTAATTTAAATTATTAATCTATAAAATATTAAGAATTTATCAATTATAATAACTTAATCCTATTTGTATTTCAAAACTAATAATCCTTAAAATCAGTAGTAAATTACTGATTTACAAGAAATTATCTTTGACTCGGATTTATCATAAAAACATTTTATTGCAAGTGTTTAAGGGTGCATAACATTTATAAAAATGTTTTAATTTTATTGATATAATTTCATTAAAAATGAAAAAGTAGCTTAATAATATTCTGTTGTAAATTATATATCAAAATGAATAATTTATTTTTTATTTATTGAAAAGAACTTTAAGAGCTAAAATTTTAACAAAATAATAATAATTTTTTAATTTATCCAATAATCTATTGATACTATAATAATCTAAAGCAAGAAACTTATTTGAAATTTATATTTTTAATTAGAAATTTATAATATTTTTCCAACTAATTTTTATCAAAAGATAAGTAGAGTAATTTGTAATAATAATATCAAAATAAATATCTAATTAAATTGTAAAATAAATATGAAGAAGCTAAAATTGTAAGAGTAAAGAATATTTGGACTAAACATTTATCAAAATGATTAACTACTTTCTGACTTACCACTTCGTTTGCAAAATAATTATTGTTAAATCATTTATTAAAATGTTAATTAAAGAAATAAGAATGGAATAAAGAGTTCAGTAAAATAAAAAAAAATATTTTCTTTATTATTAATTAGTAATTTCATAAATAAATTAGATATAACTTGTACAATAATACTCTCAATCCACTCAAATATTAGAAAAACAGTAAATAGAATAAAAACCCCAAAACCCTTTCAGTAGTTTGATTGAGTTTTTGATTGATAACAGTAGACTATTAGTGCATGCTTTATTAGGGTCTTAATAGGGTTTATGTAGGGGTTTAATGTTTAAATATTAGTATTTTAAGTGAGTATAACAAGCGAGTTTTTAAAATATTCACACAAACATAAGCTTAGAGTCATGTGGCAGTTCTCTGAATTTTATCTTTCTAAGTTGATGTTTGATTGTTTCTATTGTTTGTTAATTCTCTTAGCTTGGCTTGATAATAGTTGAGTATGCAAGTTCTCTGAGACCTCCATTTATTTTATTTTTATCGAGATATTGTTTGATTCTCTGCTTAGAATCTCTCTCACCCCTGCAGCTAAAGTAATCGTTTCTTGGCATGTCGCTCTCTATTATTATTACTGCTAGAGCCCAGATATCCCATTAAGTGTCTCCATCTCTCCAATCCTCTCTCTCTGGGAAATATCCAGGAATGCCGTATACATTTCCTTATGCAGAGGCTTGCACTCTTTGAGCTCTGTTGAAGTCAATAATATAAACTCTAAGAGGCTGAAAGTTCATCATGATGTTCTCTGGCTTTAAGTCTCTATGAACATAACCTAGCTTGTGAAGCTCTTCAATCCCTTCAACTATCTGCTATTCTATCTAGCTAATTTATCTCTGACATCTATTGTAAGATAAAAATTCTCAGTAAGTCATTTCAAGTACAGGAAGCCTGAAGGCTACATGATCTTTTCCAAGTAAAATAGCATCAAGCTAGATGATATGCCTGCACTCATTTAACTTTGCCTTTTAAAGAGCGTAATACTCATTAGCAAATTCCATTTGGAACTTGTCATCAGCAAGGAAGTAATTGAAAGGATATATCTTATAAGCATATTAGTCATCTGTAATGACTCTCTTCTCTATTTTTTCTTCAAGAGTGAGGTAACTTTCTAGGCAAGAATCTAAGTCAATAATTTTTAATATGGGAATCTTCATTGCCTCTATTTTAACCATGATTTTATTGATCTCAGAGACTGGAAAGTTCTTGACTGCTTTCTTAATTTTAACTTACTTCTAGACTTCAACTCTAAGAGACTCCACTGGATTTCTTGATCTTCTCTTTTAGAGGAATCTATTCCCTGTAGGTTCATGAATAAAGACAAAACTTTAATTGTGCTTTTTCTTTAATTGCACTTTGAGGTCTCTAGTATGAGAATATGGCTTCTCAGAGAACTCACAGACATACTTTCCATCTTTCTTTTAATGCTTTAGATATAACCTTGGCATATCGTTGTGTATATCTCTCAAGTGTCTCTTATAAGTTGATTTGCAAAGGAAAACTTTATTGCATTCTTTGCACTAATAGTCAACTTTGGCTGATATTTATTAATGCTCTATGGCGGGTTGTTTAACCTCCTCCTCAATTTGCACAGCTTCTTTGATAACCTCCTACTTAACTTATATTTAAATCTCAAAGCTAGACTGGTCAAAGTTGTCTTAAGTAGGCTCCCACTGAGTACAAGCGACTCTGATCTCTAATTTTCTTGTTTGCTGGATTGATAATTTTTATTGGCTTGATCCAAGTAATGCCGCTCTTCTTAACAGGTTAACGCTCATTTTATTTTGTTGATATATTTTATTATAATAATGATAAAATCTACCGAGATAAACTATTATAGTAGAGTATTAGACACTCTGGTAGATTCTTTGCTGAGAGGTAAGAAAATTAACTAACCATAAAAGACTGTAAGTTGACATATTTTATGAGAATTTTATACATTTTAGTAAATTAAAATACTCCTAATGAAGTTTTGTTTCTCTAGGAGGTCCTCCAAATCAAGTTTGAACTTAATTTGGAGGACCTCCTAAAATAATTAAACATTATTAGGAGCAATTTAATGGAGAAAGTTTGATAAAAATGGAAATCAATCTGTGAAACTTGGAGCAAATTTTTCAATGCTTCTCCGCATATCTTTTCAAGGTTGACCTCCAGTAGGTTATCCCTATTTAGTAGTAAGATTTTAATAAACTTAGAATGGATATCCATAATTTTAAATTTCATTAACATTTCTAGAAAGAGGAAGCAAGATGGAGTCTATGAATGATGCAATGAAGAGAATTTAATCTCAAGATTTAATAGGAAAATTTCGAAGTAAAGAGGACCTTTATAGATATTTGGTATAGCAAGGTAAGTTCTTAAGTAAAATTAATAAATCCATTATAGTTGGATTGTTCTTGCCGACTTAGGAGGGAACTAAAATCTCATTCTTAAAAGCCTTACTGAGTGAAGAAAAAAGCTTTTAAGTCTAATGAAATTAGGATGATAGAGATACCTAACTACCCTGAAATATCAGTGACAAATCTATATGACGATGCTATGAGTGATCCGGACGTAGCTCTCTACCTTCCATCAAAGCTATAGCTCTCGAATAAGCTGCCAGAGAGAAACTTCTTCTTCGGTGATCTTGCAACTCTAAACCTGAGTACTTAAATGAAGTTATTTAAGAAGCTCACAAGAAGTGATACAGAATCGCATCTGAAGAAAAAGAGAAGCAAGGTATTAAAATAAGTGATACCTGGCTGTAGAAACTTCAAAAGCATCCATTCATCTCAAGTAAGCTTAGTCTTCTAACTTTATAGAAAAACCTGGTACTGCTATATACTTGATGAAAGAGCGCAGCAAATTAAATAGAGAGAGAAAGTCTCAAGTAAAGCATGAATTGAGTAAGAGACTCTTCAAAGATTTCTAAAAGCCAGACGAGATGAACATAGATGCAGGGGCTGGCACTAAGAGAAGAAACATGGGCCCAAGCAAGCCTTAAGAGGAAGAAAAGAAAGAGAAGCCAAATCCCTTTACGGGCAAATTTAATATGTGAACTTATTCATTCGTTTAAATCTAATACTTATTTATAAACACAAAATCTCCCTTCTCTTGCGCACACTTTAGCTTTTTCATCACTGACTCTCTTAGCAGCACTCTTAATAAAATATACTGTATCTATCTTTTTAAATCATGAATCAGATGGTAAAGCAGCAATTTCTTATAATGACCTTTCAATAACCCCCAATATAATTCAATTCCATTGAACTAAGGGCTGTAAGGAACATTCAATACAGGTGTTATATTTAGCCTTTCATATTCCTTCCTTGAGTCTTTAGTTTTATGAACTGACAAGTTATCAACGAATAGAATAATCTCTTAGTCAGCGTACTTATCTCTGAGTTATTGCAAGAACTTAATATATTATTCAGTCTTTATAGAACGAGGGTGAATAACATAAGTCTCGAGGCCACTATCTTCACTTATTCCACCAAGAATAGCATGAGTTTACACCTTAACCTTTTAGTCATAAACTTCTATATTACTATACCTCTTGTACCAAGACCTTGATATAAAGGTATTGAATGTAAATACAGCTTCATCAGCGTGTATGAACTTTATATTATGCTCTTAAGACCTCTGCATTTAATCGAATATATAATTTAAATTAGCCTTATAAAATGGAACATTAAAGTCAATCACTCTCTTAATGCGATTGACTGTCTTGTAAGATATTCCATTCTTTTTATATATGTTCGCTATAGATTAAGCAGAGATGTGAAGCTCAGGAAATTGGCGATGAAACATCACAGCTCTCTAGGCTAGAGAGAAATGAGCCCAGTATTTAAGAGTCTTATCATTAATAAGATATTCAATATGATGCTGCTAAAATTTTAAAGGTGCTTTAGGCTTAGAATTAAGATGCTATCTCTTTAAATTCAATGCTAATAGACAGTGTGACCTAACAGTAGCAGGAAATTTATGGAGCAGTCTTGCAATAGATGTGTAATTTAGAATAGGTCTGAGTTGATCACTATAATCATCACATCAATATCGCAACTTAAACAATATATCTATATACTCACTGTCATAAACTGACCCCAAACCTCGCAAATACTCACTTAAATTACTAATATTTAAACATTAAACCCCTACATAAACCCTATTAAAACCCTAATAAAGTATGCACTAATAGTCTACTTTTATCAATCAAAAATCAAGCTACTGAAAGTTTTTGGGGTTTTGAATGCAGTGATTCATCGCAGAGATAGAATAAGTGCATTTGGGGGTTGTGACATAGTTATCTGCAATAATTATGAATGGAGTAATAGCAATTCTGACTTGGGAGATACTTATGAACCACATCAGGGGTATAAGCATGAATCATAAGCAGCGAAGGCATAATTAGCTGGGTAGTATGAATTTAAAGTAATGGAAATTGAAGTATATTCGTTTTAATGAATAATTTTTATTAGGTATGAGATACATATAGTAGTTATATATTTATTAAATTTGTTGCTTTATGTTTCAATTTACAATTATGCTAAGCCATTAAGATAAATTCTTTAAAACATTTCTTTATAAAAAATTCAAACTTTCACTTTACTTTTTGTAATATCATAGTAATTGAATCATTTACTTTGATGTATATAAATTATGAAAAAGCAATATGTGAGAAATATTTATTTTATAATGATTTTAAAGAGAATATTTTTATTACAGATAAAGTTAATCAGAATTTATTTCAAAATTAATAGCCATTAGTAATAATTATATTAATTAATTATTTCAAGAATGAAACCAATCCATTAATGATAAATTAACCATTAATAATATATCTCTAAATTAATAATCTTTTATAAATTATTTTTAATGTGTAAATCAAATGATAGGAAAATAGAGAAAGCTGTGTTTATACTAATTATAATTACTCATATTTTAACCATATACATTAATTACTCTTTAGTGAGTATTTAAATGTTTTTCTATGACGTTTTTTTTTACATTTTCATATACTAGTTAAAGTATAGTAATAATTTATAAAATGAAAAGTTATTCTAACTTATGATAGTTAAGTGATTAGAAATCAATTTTACCTTTTGTAAAAAAGCTTTTTCAGTTACATTACAATTTTAATATTTTTGTAATGCCTACCATTTTTTTGTTAAAAAAAACTTATTATAATCCCTTATATATTTCAAATTATTTTTCATAATTAATAAAACTAAAAACAATATTTAGAAGTTAATGCTCTTTCAAATAATAACATTAAATAAGAAAACAAAAAATGTATATTTTTTACATATCTGTTGTTTAATGTTTAATTTTAATATTGTAATTTAAAAATCGAATAAAATTGAGTTAAATATAAGGAATATTTATAAAAAAAATATTGTATAATTTTAATAATTAACTTTTCAAGATTTTGATTTTTTAAAAAATAAATACTTTTAATTAGTGGCTTTACTTAGTTTGTTTTGATTTAAAATACTAAACTGTAAAGAAAGAGAGTCAGTGATGGATATAATCCAAATTCTATAATAATAATAATATAATAATAATAATATGATCACATTGAGGTCTCTGGGGACCCCCGATCTAAAATATGTTTAATATATATAAGGGTCTAGCCCTTTCAGTTAAACTTGAAATAGAACATTTATGAATGTCTGTCTTTTTTCAGTTCTTCAGTAGTTATAGTGATACTCCGTCTTCTCAACTCCTCTGATTTTTCGGTTTCTCCATGTGAGATCTTTCTTGTTCTTGTCTTTGGTCTTGCCTTTTCTGAGCTTCTTGTTTTTGATTAGGTCAAGTCTCAGGTTCTTATGGAGTCCTTTATATGGGAGAGTATATTTTTCCCGTTATTGTTGTCTCCTGAATTCATTATTTGTTTGCTCTATTTTGAATTTAATCTTTTTCCATCGTTGGTATAGGGTGAGTAAGTTCTCTTCATCTTTTCTATTGAAGTTAATGTTGGGGTCATCGGTATAATAGTCTGAGAAGGAGATATTTGGAATTTTTGGAATTTTTAAGAGATAAGTTTCTCTAGACTTCTGTGTTTGTCATCCCAGATTTAAGTTGTTATATAACTATTGTATAGTAGTCTATAATAGAACTTATAAGGTTGTTGTTGGATTATTGCTGGGATATATGTCAGATTTTTCATTCTGGTCAGAATCTGATCAGTTTTACCGATCTGTGACGTATTAAGATTACTCCTATTTAGTACTGAGAAGGGTGAGGAGTCTTCTATATCTAGTACTGAAAAGGAGGATGTTAATGGAGAGGACTTCATCTCTGAATTGGAGTCTGTAATCAGTTGAGGTATGGTTTTGACCTCTTCCTGTGGTTCCCTGAATGATTTTGTTTACATGTTAGAGTCTTTGTTTGACTGTTATGTTGTTTTTGGTAGTGTCTCCTCGATTAATATTTGGGGAGTTAGTCTCTATTCAGGGTCATGAGTTGTTTTGGTTGGAAGGACTTATTATATATGGGAGTTGAAAGTCTCTTACTTTTTTGAGTTAAAAAACCTTTTTGTATATGGGGTTTTTTAAGAGGTCTGTTGTGGCTCTTTCTTGTAGAAGAAGGTTTGGTGACTGTATGCAAGGTGTTCTTATATCTCTCTTTCGAATTCTTGTCTTCGTTTTTTTGTTTAGGCGTTTATCTCCTGTTGAAGATGAAATGGGATTTGAAGTTTTCTATCGTGGTAGTATCTTTCGACAAAATCTAGGTCGACTTCTTCCTTGTCGTCTTCACCGAAGAAGTCGTATTCTATTTGATCTTACCATTAGTCTGAATCAGAGTCGAGTTCAGAATAATTTTGAGGAGAGGTATTGTTTTTCTTTGTAATAGCACTATCTTAAGACAAGGTATCAGAGGATTTCAAGTATGAGACTATGTCTGGGTTAAGAACCCAGTCAGGGAGGAGCGCTCTTTCTTCCAAGATTTCTTGGGGGCTCAAGGGTTTACAGAGTATGCCTTCGGTTTTTCGTGCAGGTCTTTCATTTGCTTCACCAAGTTGATAAATGATTGAGAGGTATTCATTATATTATACCTCATACTCTGTAGCCGGGTTTTAGTGGAAACCCTGGTCTTATAGGAATTTTTCGTATCGCTCTTGAGATATTTCCGTCATCTCACAAGTTAATTCCTTATTTAATAATTACTACAAATTCTATAAACTGAGTTAATGAAAAAGAAATTAAAAAAATATTAATTTAAAATTGAATCATATTTATTACTATTTTTCAAACTTAAGGAATGTTATTATAAATATATATATATATATATCATAAGTAGTAAATTAAATATCTATGATATTTTATTTTATCATATTAATGTATAATATCGCCAATTAAAATTATTTTATATATAATCTTTTAATTAAAAGATATCAATTTTCTTTATTGGTCAATTATGTTAGGATATTGCTCAAAATAAATTAAAATTTAATATTTAATTAAATCTAGGAAGATATTTTTAAGCTTACAAAATTAAATATAATTTTATTGGCATAAATTTGTTTATCAAAATGTGAATATCAAAGAATTTTTTTTATTATAACAATATAAATTTAGATAGGATTTATAAATTAAAAGTGGATTCTCGCAATATATAGGATTTATCATTATTATCAAGCAATAATTTAAAATCGAGAAAAATGGTTTAAAAATAAGTAGATGGTACAGATATCATATCTAATTAGAGTATTTAATTTTAGATTTGTTACTTATTTTGACATGTTTTAAATTTTTAAAAAAATATAAAAATTTTGATTTTGCTGACTTCTCATTAGTAGTTGATTAATAAAAAGTCAAGATTATTTAATTTTCCTATTAAGGAAATTCAAAACAAAAAGAATTATAATAGATTTCTAAATATTTAAATTTTAATATCTTATTTAATTATAATTTTGTAATAAAATTATTATAAACTTTCGTACAAATGAGCGAAAACTTAAAATGCATAAAGTGCAAGAAAATATTTAATACAGGAAGAAGATTACCCATTGAACTCCCTTGCTCTACTAAAATTTGCATAAATAGAAATGCTTGCTTGAAATGTGTGAATAAACATATTTTGCCAAGTAAAGCTGAAGATGGAAGCTATACATGTTGCAACAGTGACTAGCACACAATTCTTTAAATTACAATTAAAAAATGTGCATGCAAATAATAATTATTAATAATTGCATCTAATTTCATTTTCGAAAGAGACGAATCTATTTTTAATAAGGTTAAAAATAGAAAGAATTTGACCATAAAATTAATAATAATTTTATAAATAAAATGCATGGAACATGAAGATGTGTACGTGGAACACTACTGCCATAGTTGCAAAAAATTGATTTGCATTCGATGCTATAATAATCATGCGAAACATATAGAAGAACAAGGAGGGGATTCATCCTTTACCCCCGAAAAATTCTCAAGTTACTTGAATTTTGTGATCCCTTAACTGAATGAGATTACTGAAGAGATAAAACTATATAATTAATTAGGGATAAGAAATTAATTAAGTTAAAATAATATTTTTTAAATTTAAATCGATTAATATACAGATTATCTTTATAGTTATTAAAAATGTACTTTTATAATAAAAAAATGTATCTCCAAATTTACTTTATATTTCTAAAATTAATTATAATATTTTTTTAAATATCATTTATTTAAACAATCTGTGAAGATATTTAAAAAAGCTCTTCCTTGTGATAAGGAATTCGAAGAACATGAAATTGTCAATAGGATCATCAAAACTTATGATCTATTTAAACCTTTATTAATATGATCTTATTACATTTGTATGAATTGAAAATATTTATACATTATTATTATTTAATGCTGTTCAGATTTATATATAATAATAACAAGAAATAAAAGCTATAAAATTAAAAATTGTTTTATAAATATTTTAAAATTTTAAAGTTTTAATTAAAGAATATTGTACCAGAGAAAGATTGAGACTTATTAGACATTAACAACCCAAAACACAAATCTAGAAGTACTTCAGATCCATAGAGCTCAGAAATCTCTATCTTATAAGAGGAAGAGCTCAAATAAGACTAAGTTTATTTTTAAACAATATTATTATTATATAAATGCAAAACGACTAAGTTGATATAAATGCGTTAGTATTAAGAATCCGATTAAAATATTTATGGTAAAATATTTTGTCTTAAAAATATTAAGCAAAGATTGGGTATAGTTTTTATATATATTTATAAATGTTCATATAATATTAAAGTTGTTTTATTTAATAAAATAAGAAATTTTCTTTAAAAATGGCAAACTTATTAACAATTTAAAAATATATATGACATTGAAATTGCTATTTATAAAAAGATGTCAACGAAATTAATTTGTAATAAAATATCACATTATTAAAAATTAAGCCAATAAATTTTATGTTCTTCTTGATTAGAATTTCTATATTTTTTGAAATATTTTACAAAAATAAAGAGTAGCGATTTTAATCAAAAAAGGTATTTAAATTAAATTTGCAAATAATAGTGACTAATCATAAGTAAAAAGAGTAAATATTTAGTAAAAAGATATAAAAATTAAAATTATTTATTAGTTAAATAATTTTTAATCATTATTTTATTTATATTTCGATGTTTGGAAAGTGAGCAATTGAAAAATTAAGATAAGTTTGTTAAGTTAAATCATAAAGTAAATTAAGTTAATTGATCGTGAATATACAAGATTAATCAAGATTTTGATGATTTAATGAATAGTTATAGTACAGGTACAGTGAGATTGTCTTAATATTTTAATGACAGCTCATTTTCCATTTTCAAGTTCATCATGATCTATTCAGCTATTTTAAAAAGCGGTTCTCGTTCGCATCTTTACCTGCAAAGTGTCAATAAAAGTGGGCATCCACGATCACTTGTTCAAGTCTCAGCCAAAGACTGTTAATCTCAGAATCAGTAGGCAAAGAGATCCTGAATTTTATTTGGTAAAGTTTTAATAAATTAAATCAGGCAAATTTAATATTTTTAAAGTTTAACGCTTAATGATAAAAATCTCAACTTGCAATTTTGATCTATTACGAATTTTCAATAGTGATATTTTATTTTAATTAATTTTAAAGTGATCCTTATTAATTAGGACTATGCCTGATTTAATTTATTAAAACTTTACCAAATAAAATTCAGGATCTCTTTGCCTACTGATTCTGAGATTAACAGTCTTTGGCTGAGACTTGAACAAGTGATCGTGGATGCCCACTTTTATTGACACTTTGCAGGTAAAGATGCGAACGAGAACCGCTTTTTAAAATAGCTGAATAGATCATGATGAACTTGATAATGGAAAATGAGCTGTCATCAAAATATTAAGACAATAAAAACCCCAAAACCCTTTCAGTAGCTTGATTGAGTTTTCGATTGATAAAAGTAGACTATTAGTGCATACTTTATAAGGGTTTTAATAGGGTTTATGTAGGGGTTTAATTTTTAATAATTGGGTGTTGTAGTCAATTGCGAACTGAGGTAACAATTGCGAACTCAGGTAACAATTGTGAACTGGGGTAACAGTTGCGAATTGTAGTAAAATTTTTAATTTTATATGAGAGAGGGGTTTCGGGAGAGAGCATATACCTCCTCATAAATCACATTCAACCAATTTTGTTATTGAATTAATGTTTTATTTCAAGCTTTATATGTTTCGCATCATTATTTTTTTAGCTTTGAAACACAATTCTGATAACTACAAGTTAAGGTATAGAAGATAATCAATTACCCAAGTTTATCAAAATATGAAGAACATAATCAAAGATAAAATGCTATTACTATAGGAAATCTTTATTTTTAAAAGATAATTTCAAAATTAGCGAATCACTCTGGACTAGTTCTTAGTTTGCACAGTCATCTTAAAGATAAAACTTATATGAAAGATATATTTCGATAGGATTTCATCGAGGAAGGAAGCAAATGTTGTAAACCTTTTAATGTTCTGAATAGAGAACATAAAAGTTTTAAGATAAATTTTTTATAACTTGATTGAGACTTTATTGTACCTACAATCGGGTGGAAAAGTTATATTGGCCTTAATTATGAAAATTTTGAAATGGGACATAAAATTTAAACCTTAATCTTAAAATTGGTTATAAAATACAAATGAAACATAGTAATTTAATTGTTAAAGTCTCTTATCAGATCCCATATATCACATCATATCTTATATAATACATCATTAGGAACCTATAATAAATTAATCAAGATTTATAGAGGGTCACGTCATTGGAGAAGAGAATTATTTTATTATTCAATAAAATAATAACAACTGTTTATAATTCATCTGACAAGCAATTATCAATATTTGATTTATAAAGGATTAAATTCAAATCTTATGTTTTAATTCACAAATAATTGATTAAATAAGTTATAGGGAACCTTCCCTTCATACTAAGAACTGAAGCCTCTTTTATCTTGTAATTACTATAATATCGTTTTTGCAATATAAGGGTTGTGAGTCTTGTAATTCATTAGAGTCTGCACTTAATAGACTTACTTTATATATAATAACACTATCACTCTAATATAAAATTGAAAATTTAACTACAGTTCGCAATTGTCACCTTTGTTCGCAATTGTTACCCAGTTTGCAATTGACACTCACAGTTCGCAATTGACTACAACACTCTAATAATTGGGGGAGAGGAAGTACCTGAGCCTATGATTATTTTATCAATATAATATCCCCTCATAGATCTTATAATACATATATAGGGTATTTTAATTGTCAATAAGAATGATTCGAAGTCAAAAATAATATATTGTTGCTCACTGATGTCGATATGACTAGAATATTTATAGCTTTAATCATTATATTTTGCATTAAATTTTTGAAAATATTATTTAAAAAAATAACGCTTTTTAATCAAAATATTTTTTTAGAACAATTCAAAAATAAGTTAAAACTCATTTCATTTATAAGGTAATATTTTTGAAGTATAAGTGAATTTTGTATTAATCAAAATCGATGTCTTATTAAATTATGCAGAAGTCTTATAACAATAAGAAAGGAGTAAATATATGCATTAGATTGTGCTTTGGCATTAGTATATCTCAATATGCAAATTATTATTCGATCTGAGATATTTCCACTTTGATTGGGCGGATATTTGATAATAAGCCGCTGGATATCCGCGAGATGTATCGTAAAAACTCAACTTCAAACGACAATCGTTTAGAGAAAAATCAATCGGATTTTAAAACATTTAAACTTTTAATTAAAAAATAAAAAAACCTTTATATTTATTAAATATATTTAAGAATTATTAAAATGATTTATTTAAATGCTTAGAAGTGTATATTAATTAAAAAATGGATTTTCTGTACGATTGTCGTTTGAAGTTGAGTTTTTACGATAACATCTCGCGGGATATCCACCGGCTTATTATCAAAATATCCGCCCCAATCAAAAGTGGAAATATCTCAGATCGAATAATAATTTGCATATTGAGATATACTAATGCCAAAGCACAATCTAATGCATATATTTACTCCTTTCTTATTGTTATAAGACTTCTGCATAATTTAATAAGACATCGATTTTGATTAATACAAAATTCACTTATACTTCAAAAATATTACCTTATAAATGAAATGAGTTTTAACTTATTTTTGAATTGTTCTAAAAAAATATTTTGATTAAAAAGCGTTATTTTTTTAAATAATATTTTCAAAAATTTAATGCAAAATATAATGATTAAAGCTTTAATATTCTCTAGTCATATCGACATCAGTGAGCAACAATATATTATTTTTGACTTCGAATCATTCTTATTGAAAATTAAAATACCCTATATATGTATTATAAGATCTATGAGGGGATATTATATTGATAAAATAATCATAGGCTCAGGTACTGCCCCCCTAATATTGGAAATTTAAGTTATTATATGCGAGATTTGGAGTATGTTTATGACAGTTAGTATCTAGATCTATTGTTTAATTTGCGCTATGGTTGTGATGAATATAGTGAATAACTCATGCATATTTTTAAATACACGTCTATATCAAGGCTGCTTTATAAATCTTCTGCAACTGTGAGTTCTCACTGTCTAATAGCATTAATTTAAAGAGATAGCATCTTAATTCTAAGCCTAAAAGACCATTAAATTTTTAGCAACATCTTAATATTAATGATAAGACTCTTAAATACTGTGCTCATTTCTCTCTAGCCTAGAGACCTGTGATCTTTCATCGCCAATTTCCTGAGCGAACATCTCAGCTTTATCTAAATCTAACATTTATAAAAAAATGGAATATCTTATAAGACAGTCAATCGCATTAAGAGAGTGATTTACTTTAATGTTCTATTCTATAAGACAAATTTAAATTATATATTCGATTTAAAGGTCTTAAGAGCATAATATAAAGTTTATATACACAGACGAGGCAGTATTTACACTCAATACCTTCATATCAAGGTCTTGGTACAAGAAATATAGTAATATAGAAGTTTATGACTCAAATATTAAGGTGTAAACTCATGCTATTCTTGGTGGAATAAGTGGAGATAGTGGCCTCAAGACTTATGTTCTCTGCCCTCATTCAAAATCCCAAAACCCCTTAGTGAGGTTTGTATGTGCTTTGAATTGTAGGGAATTTGTAAGGGGTTGGAGTTATTAACTAAAATGCGAGACAAAAATACCAAGCTTTTGGGGTCTATTTATGATGAAGAGTATATAGATTTAGTATTAAACTGCGTTTTGGATGTGATATGTATATTTAATAAGTCAAACCAGTACTAAACTATAAGTCTTTTGCACTGCTCTTAAAGCGTAGTTCATCAACTGTTCGCTCTCACTGCTTGAAAGCTGTGTAATAAAAGCAATAATAGCTGAATTCTTAGCCTAAGAGGAAGTAAGTTTCTATAGAAGCATATTGACTATCTTATTATTGAAAAAAACTTTTAAGTATTTGGCTCACTTCTCTCTCGACAAACGAGCTATTATGTTTCACCGCCAGTTCCCTGAGTTGAAGTTCTCTGCATAATCTGTTGCAAACATTTATAAACGAAACGGTATCTCTTAAAAAGGTGTGAATCGTATCAAGAGAGTGATTAATTTCACTTTGCCATTTTACACAACAACTTAATTTATATTTATAATCAAATGCATAATGGACTAATATTAAGTTTATTCATGGTGACGAGGCTGTGTTTAGCTTTAACACTTTCATATAGAAATCTTGGTATAAGAGATATACTGATATAGAAGTATATGACTAGAAAGTCAAGGTATAAACAATGGCAATTCTTGGAGGTATTAGCGAGGATGCTGGTTTAGAAACTTATGTTATTCATCCTCGCTCTATTAAGACAGAGCAGTATATTAAGTTCTTAGAGCAGCTGAGAGAGAAGTACCCTGAATAAGAGATTATACTGTTCGTTGATAATCTTTCTGTTCATAAGACTAAAGAAACAAGGAAGAGTTATGAACAACTTAGAATAACGCCAGTGTTCAACGTACCTTACAGTCCATAGTTTAATGGAATTGAGTTCTACTGGGGTATATTAAAAGGTCATTACAAGAAACTGCTGCTCTACCACTTGATGCATGACCTACCTATCGATACAGTAGACTTTATTAAAAGCTCAGCGAAGAGAGTAGATAATTTATTGGCATAAAAGTGTGCGAAAGAAGGGAGAGTGAATGTATATAAATAAGTTTTGTAGTTAAGTTAATGAATATATAAGTCACATTTAAAATTCTTTAGAGGGAGCTGGCTTCTCTTTCTTTTCTTCTACTTCTTGCTTCCCTCCTCCTAAGTTTCTTCTCTTGCTGCCAGCTCCAGCATCTATGTTCATTGACTCTGGAGGCTAAATATTTGAATAAAGTCTCTTGCTAACTTCATACTTTGTCTGCGACTTTCGCTCTCTGTGAAGCTTGCTCTATTCCTTCATCAAGAAGATGCCAGTACCAGATTTTTCTAAAGAGTTAAGCTTGAAATCTTACTTGAAATATAAGGGTGCTTCTGCAGCTCTGATAGCCAGCTCTCACTTATCTTGATCCCTTGTTTGTCCTTATCTTCTGAAGAGATGCTGTACCTTTTCTTATGAGATTCTTGAATAATTTCTTTCAAGTAATCACCTTTAATTGTTGCAAGAATGCCAAAGAAATAGTTTCTTTCAGGTAGTTTATTTGACAACTGCTTCTTAGATGGCAGGTACTGCGAAACCTCTGGGTCATTCATAGCATCATCATATAAGTTAGTCACTGAAATCTCTGGATAGTTTGGAATCTCTGCAAACTTTATATCTTAAGTTTTCAATGCTTTCTTCTCTTCGCAGAGTATCGCTCTTAGAAATGAAATTTTAGTACCTTCCATCGTTGGCAGGAACAAACCAACTACATAATCAAGATGAGTTACTATGAGTTCATTACCTTGCTGCACCAGGTAGCGATGCAAATCCTCCTTGCTTCTAAATCTTTGAATCAATTCTTGTGCTTGCACTCTTTTCATTGCATCATTCATTGACTCCATCTTGTTTACAGATCTAAGAAATGATATTCAAATTTAAGTTTATTGATTTCAATTATATACCTCTGTAAAACTTACTATTAAATATGGGCATCCTATAGGAGGTCAACCTCTAAGAAGGATATGGAGAAAGTTTTGAGAACTGGTTTCAAACTTGAGAGATTGATATCAATTTCTACTGTTATAGTTCCATATTTTTAAATTTAAATTGGTACGTACTTAATTAGGAGCAGCTCCTAAAATGCTAGTACTTAATTAGGAGCATTAATTAATGCTAGTACTTAATTATGAGCACCCTAATTTTAATCATAAAATCATAAAATACCTCCTAAAGCAGTACGTAATTTATTAGGTCCACCTCCTAAAACGGTACGTGCTATAATTAACTTATTATTTAAAGTAAAAATGGTAACTTGCTCACCTATATTTAGAGCTGGATCGTATCTTAACACTCATATTTCTTCTCTAATACTCCAAGAACCTCCCTTGAAACTTGTAGGCTTGGAAAGCTCTCATATAAGCTCTCAGTTATAGAGGCAGTTTTATAATTTTAAATTCAAATTTAAATATGAGCGCTAACATTTTAAGAAAAACAACAGCACTTTTATCAAACTAAATGAGACTTACCTTTGGCAGCAATAAAAAATGTGATAGCTGTGAGATGAACTCTCATATAGAATTACCAGAGCTATCAATTGATGTCTCTGTTATTAAAATAGAAATTAATAATAGAAAATAAATGGCAAACAAGTGTGTGGGAGACAGAGAGGAGGAGAAAGGTATTAATGAAATTCCTATACAAACTGAAGAAGTAGAAGTCTACTTTTGTGAGATAGTGTGAGAGAGACTTCGCTCATAAATCTAGTTGGTATAGACATATGAAAGAGCATAAAGAAGCCAAGCCCACTGTATACTTAAAGCATGATAAAATAGATGGAAAGTATGACTGCTTCGAGTGCCTATAAGCAGTATGCTCATACTAGAGATTTAAGGAAGCATCTTTTAAAAGCTGACAAGAAAGATTTAGAGATTGAAAAGCATGAAGATGAATTGAAGCTATTAAACAAAAGAAAAGCAAGAGAATCTTCGAAAGTGGTAGAGCTCGAATAAGCTAGTCAATCAGGATATGTCAGGAAATCACGCAACCCACTAGCATCTGAAATCACAAAGATTATGATTAAAATTCATTATAAAAAGATTCCTTTTCTTGCCTAAATTTACCTAGACACTTCACTTTGAAGTTACCTTTTATTAGAAGACTCCTTTTTTTTAAGAAAGTTATCAATGATCATCAATATGCATACAAGGTGTATCCCTTCAACTATCTGTTAAGTGATGATAAATATTAAATTGAGTTTACAAATGAGTATCAAGTACTCACTCAAGCAAAGTTTAAGGAGTGTAGTTACTTAATCAAGCTAGATGCTGTTCTCCCTGCCAAGGATCTTGTTGCTTTTAGACTATCACTCTATGAAATGACCCTCAGAGATTTTATTACTGATCAAAGGAATCATAAGTTGCTTGCTTTTATAGCAACTTAAATCTTACAAGGCATAAAAGAGCTACATAATTTAGGCTTTGTTCATAGAGATTTGAAGCCTAAGAATATTTTTATAAACTTCTCAACCTGTAAGAGTGACAATTATTGACTTCAATAAAGCATTAAGGGTAGAATTATCAAGGCTAGGAAGTGTTATGGGAACTCCAAGCTATTATCATGAAAGAGAAGACTGGAGAGATGGAGACTATCAATGGGATGTGTGGGATTTAGCAGCAATAATAATAGAGTGCGATATGCCTCGCAATGATTACTATTCTACAATGTGTGAGAAAGATGCTAAGCAAAGAATCAAGTAATTTATAAACAAAACCAGAGTATCTAAATCATGAAAATAAATGGCAGAATCAATAATCTTAAAACTAAACTCTAGATCAGACATAACATTAGAGAAGATAGAGTTGTGGTTGAGTAAAATAAACTTCAGACCTCTCCCAAATGATCCTAAGTTCATTTTGAGTGATTAAATTAAATACATTTACTATAAATTTCCCATTAAGACCTATTAATATTCCCAGCCCCTAACAAATTCCCTACAAATCATAACACTTATAAACCTCATTAAGGGGTTTTGTGGTTTTTATTCTATAAAGACTGAATAATATATTTAAATCTTACAATAAGTCAAAGACAAATACGCCGACTAATAGATTATTCGGTTTGTTTATAACTATTCAGTTCATAAAACTAAAGAATCAAGGAAGGAATATGAAGGGCTAAACATAACACCTGTATTTAATGATGCTTACAGCCCTCAGTTCAATGGAATTGAACTTTATTGGGGGTTATTGAAAGGTCATTAAAAAATTGCTGCTCTACCATATGAAGCATGATTTAAAGATAGATATAATAGATTTTATTTAAAGTGCTTCTAATAGAGTCAGCGATGTTAAAGCTAAAGTATGCTCAAGAGAAGCGACATTTTGTGTTTATAAACACGTCTTAGATTTAAACGAATGAATATATTCACATATTAAATTGACCCATAAATGGGTTTGGCTTCTCTTTATTCTCCTCTTCTTAAGGGTTGCTTGGGCCTATGTTTCTTCTCTTTGTGCCAGCTCCTGCATCTATGTTCATCTTGTCTTGCTTTTATAAATCTTTGTAGAGTATCTAACTCAGTTCATGTTACTTTTGAGACTCTCTCTCTCTGTTTAAATTGCTGCGCTCTTTAATTTAATATATAGCAGTGCCAGGTTTTTCTATAAAATTAGAAGACTAAGCTTACTAGAGATGAATGGATGCTTCTGCAGTTCCTAGAACCAGGTGTCACTAATTTTATTTCCCTGCTTCTCTTTTTCTTCATGAGATGCTATAACTTTCTTGTGAGCTTCTTAAATTACTTCATTTAAGTACTCAGGTTTCAGAGTTCCAAAGTCGCCAAAGAATAAGTATCTCTCTGGCGGCAACATGTTAGAGAGTTATAGCTTTGATGGAAGAGAGAGAGCTACTATTCTCATTTCATTAGATTTAAAAGCTTTTTTATCTTCACTTAGTAAGGCTTTAAAAAATGAGATTTTAGTCCGATACTAAGTTGCCTAGAAGAGTCCAACTATAACAATCGTATTGATGATACATGAAAACATACCTTGCTATCCCAAGTATCTGTTGAGGCCCTCTTTACTTCTGAATTTACCTATTAAATCTTGAGATTAAATTATCTTCATTGAATCATTCGTTGATTCAATCTTACTTCCAGTTTCTATAAATTCTTATGAAATTTAAAATTATGGGTAAACATTCTAATCTTACTAAAAGTTTACTACGAAATATAGAGATCCAAAACTGGAGGTCAACCTAAATCATTTATATTGAGAAAGATGGATGAACTTTCTCAAAGTTTCAAAGTTTTACTTCTATTTTTATCAAACTGTCTCCATTATTTTGCTCCTAATAATAATTAATTTAATTAGGTGATTCTCTTAATTTATTTAAAACTTAATTATGTGGTTAAATTAAAGTTCAAAATCGTATTAGGTGGTACATTAAAAAAAATAAATTTTAAACCTCCTCCAAATTTTACGAGAACAAATTTAGGTGGATCATCTAACTTCACAAAATACATGTAGGTATATTTTAATGAATAAAATGGATGAATTAATATATAAATTATCTCAAAATTTTAGAAACATAAAACTTATGTCTCGTTCTTTGTTGCCATTAAACCTGTTTTATTCTTTGAGGATATGATCTAATTTGTGTATAAATGTAGAATTTAAACAGCTTATACAATTATCAATAGTATTTATAAAATGATTAGCCTGCAAAAACTTTCTTTCTTGAATTAAAAGAATTTTGAGACTTGCTATGCATTTACCTTGTACGAAACTGAAATTCTCTGATTTTATGAATCAGACTTTAAATAACAATTCAATTGCTAAATATAAATGCAGAGCTAAAAGAGTTAATGCGAGATACCAATAAAAATGGTTGAAGAAGAGGAAGAGAAAAAGAGATTAAAGCTTTACATTAAAGTTAAGAGTGCGAGAAGAACTTCAATTATAAATATGCTCTTAAGCGTCATATCTTAGAATTGAATTGCATTCTAACAAACCCAAGCTCTATCTTAAGCATGATAAGATAGATGGAAAATATTTTTTGCCTTACAGTTAAAAGCAATATAATCATTCAAGAAATTTGATAGTTCACCTTTAAAATCATCATGACAAGAAGTAGACCCTGAGACTGCTGAAGTCTTCCTTCAAAAATGAAAGCCAAAAGATCTTTTATAATCTTTGGAACAAAGAGTAAAGAAAAAAATAAGCTTATTAAAGAAGTGAGAACATCCCAGGTTCTGAGATAGTGAAAATAATACTGAAGATACAATAATAAAAGCTTCCAATTCTGATTGTAATAGACCTTAAAGAATGTAAGGAAAGTCATCTTATACTTTATGACATATTTGAGAAAAAGGTCACAACTGATAAGTTGTTCGCATACAATATTTATCCATTAAACTACTATAAATGGTTTGAAAAATATACCATATAAGTTTAAAAGGAGAAATAAATGTTTAGGAAGTTGTTTTATTATGCAAAATTATTGTTTGAGTGAATAGTAAAAATGAAAACACCCTCTAATACACATAATATATATTACATTAATCCTATTAAAATCCTATTCAACTATTTACGAATAGTATACTTTTTTTCAATTTAAAACTCAATTAAACAACTTCAGGGGTTTTGGGGTTTTGAATATTACTATTCCTGTACTATAACTTTATATTATATCAACAAAATGTTGATTAATCTTTTGTATTCAAGATCAATTAATTTAATTTACTTTATCGAAAAATAATTAAACGATAAACTTACAAAAGAAAGATAAATAATTAATTTAATTATATTATAATCTATATATTTTCTTATAATTATTATATAGATTATTATTAATTCAAAATTTACGTAATAAATTTAAATTGATAATTTGGTGAACAAAATATTTACATCATGAAATATAATAAAATGAATATAGATTGCTTTTTGCATCGTAATTATTTTAACGGGCCTTGAATTATAAAAATTTAATATGTAATAGGCTATAAAAAATTGAAATTCATAATTATTTATTTATTGTCATAGAAATTTTACAATTTCAAATAATTTTTTTTAAAAAAATTACTACACAGTAATTTTATATTTATAATTTTAATTTAAATTATCAAATTTAAGATAGTAGTAAGAGGAAAAATTTAAAACCTTGAAATAGAGTCTAGATAATAAAGTAAATGGATCACACGAATATATCTTAAGAACATTTTTTATAATTAAATACATTTTAAACTACTATTGATAAAATAGATAAAAATAGGAAATTTTAGAAATAGAAACTAATTATAAATATATAGCAATAAAAACTGCCATGAATTAGGAGTATTCTTAATTTTAATTTGATATACTATAAATATTCAAATAATTAATCAATTAATATAATATAATTATTGGTCTAGTGGTCTAGCAGGGTCTTTAGGATACCATTTGTAAATATAATTAATAATATATATAATAATATTATTATTAGATATACTTATAGAAGATCATAACTGTATTGTATAAGTCAATTCGCTGACTTATTCTCTCTAACCACTGTCTGTTGCTATCAAACAGTCCTGATTGTGCTGGTTGTAATAAAACGATGCAGATTAATGTACCAAAAGTCCAGATGGTTCGTTTCTCATTGCTTTCGCACAAACATGATATTTCTTTTCATCTGATTAATACGGCAACAGTGGTGGTGTTTGTACCGAAAGAGATGAGAACTGTTTCTCTTGCAATTCAGATAGCGTTATCATCAAAGATCGTAAATGCTTTTGCGATCTAGCGACGTCACTTCCAACATCATTACCAATGATTGTGTTGACTCTTGAGCTGCTGGTTACAAAGCAAAGAAGAGGGCACATTAAAAAATAAAAACCCCTTAATTTGATGTTTTAGTTATTTGATTTGCAGGGTATAGAGGGTTCTTATTGGGGTTAGTAGAGAGAACGCAAGGTTTTATTTTAAATTGATGTGATTTAATGAATGTTAGGTGATTTATTTCCAAAAAGATTTCTCTTCTTGTCTTTGTTGCAACTCTTGAATCTTATTCTCTCTAGTGTTTCTAGTATCTTATCTAAAGATAATCTAGGATAGCAAGGAGCTTTCAAGATTATCATCTATACAATGCTTTTTATTTCTTCGCAGACATCTCCTTACTTTATATGTGTTGAGCCAAACTTATTTATTATTTTTCATGCTTTGTACAAAGGCAACCCATACATTCCATGCCACTTTCTAATATTATTGCCGCTAATGCCCTAACATCTCATTTAACAGAACCATTGGTTCACTTCTCTCATAATGGGAAGTATCTAGGAGTGCCAGAAACCTTTTCATAAGTTATTTTCTTATCATAAGGCTCTATTGAAATCGATAACTACAACTTCTAGAGGACAGAGTTTTATTATCAAATTTCTAGACTTCAAATCTCTATGAAAAGATCCAGGTTCATGCAACTCCTAGACACCCTTAATCATATCTAATAGTATATCATTCAAGTCATCAGGGTAACTGATTTGATGCGATAGTCTCTAAGAGTATTTCATACTTCTTTAGCTTTAGTGCGATGAACCCACAGCAAAAGATAACACCGTTAACTTAAGCAAAAAAAGTTCTTGCAGCTTCTTTTTTTAGCTTAGGACTAAATATTCGTTAACAAACTCATTCTGATACTGCTCATTATTAATGAGATAGCTGAAAGAATATACCTAGCATGCATTCTCTTCGACTACTATAAGTTTCGCCTTGCTTTTCACGTTTATATTCAAATAATTTTCTATACAATTGCTAAGATCAACAGCATTTAATACAGGAATATATATTGATCTTTCTTAGAAACATGCTAAAAATGTATTACCTGCTGGTTGATTCATTGACTCATATCGTTTCTGCCTCTTGAGCTTATCTTACTACTCTCTTTAAGATTCAAGAGAATTAGACTTTCTCTTGGTAGCTATAAGCTTTTAGGTCTCTTAATCTAATATTAAAAAATCACTTAAATAATGCTTCTGCATGTGTCTTTTAACTTTAGATGAGTGAGCGTAAGATTTAATCAAAACCCCAAAACCTCTTCATGAGTTTTATAAGTGTTTTGATTGATGAGGGTTATGTTGGAGATTAGGGTTTATTTTTTATTAATTTCATTTTTTTGTTATATTAAATATGATTTATTATTTTCATGGTTGAGCTTATTATTCTTTTATTTTTTGTCATCACTACATCTGCATAAATGATATGTAGAAATTAATTAACAAAGAAAATTTAAATGAAATTGCTTTTTTTGTTTGCTTTTCTTAATTATCTGAACTATCAAAATTTAATTCTAATAATTACTTGAGATTCCATTTTTTGAAATGCTTTGGTACCAATATAGAATATATCAGGTTGGTACTGGTACCAATTAGGTTTTGAACAAGATTGGTACTTTTCCATTAAAACCTCATTTGATTAAAAACAGGTAAAAATTAAGTTTTTTTACTAATAAATTGGTACCAATTAAATTTAAGCTAATTTAGTACCAGTACTAAAGACATTTAGTACTAGTTTAATGGAATTTTATTGGTTAAAATGAAAATCTGTCTCTTAAACTGTTTAAAATTTTCACTCACTTTATCCATTTCTTTTTAGAGGGTTGATCCTTCCTTTAAGATACCCATGTTTTAAAGGTGTTTAAAAAATTATAAAAATTCTAATTAAAAAGTTTTTAAGATTGATATCCATTAATATCACTTCTTAAACTTAAAGATTACATGACTGTGAATATCAATCACCTTAAAACCTCTCATTTTATGCTAATTTTTCATTTAAATTTTATTTATGTTGCTAAACCTTTTTGTATTGGATGAATAAATGATAATAAGTAACGCTAGCTATAAGAAATAAAAATGCTGAATTGATTTTGAAATTAATTTTTATAAAAACTTCAAAAATATTTGAGCATAAATGCCAATTTTTTATAAAGATGCAACGATCAAATTTCATAAAAATGATGAGTAAAAGTAAAAACTTATGAAAAAAATGTAAAATATAAATTAATGTCACTCAACCTTATCATTTTCATTTAAAAATACTATAAAATGCTAATAATAATGAGATGATATAAGTTGAGTATACAAAAACTGATATTATAAACTTCTTTATTTTCATAAATAGAGCAAATTTGATGCTTCCTAACATAAATAAACTCTAACCCCCAACATTACCCTCATCAATCAAAACACATATAAAACTTATTAAGGGGTTTTTGGGTTTTTACTGTTGGTTATTTAAAACTAGTAAGCTTTGGTATTTTTTACACTTATAGATAGTTAATTTAATAATAAAGCATGGTGAAGAATCTAAAAGATAAACTTTAAACTAAAGAGACTTAGATAAAAAATAATTAATGATTTATCGCAATTATCTAGTAAAAGATTACAAATAAATGAAACTAATTTTTATAGTAAATCAATGCAGGTAATTGACATTAATGAAAATGCTAGAAAGATCTTCAAAGTATAATAAATTGCCTCTGTTAAATATGAAATTGCGATGGTCCAAAATCTTTCAAGTGAAGCTAAACTGCAATGTTTTGATAAAAATCAATTTGATTCAATTGAAGGTGCTATATTAACACTAAAGTTAGAGAAGCTAAACAAAGTACAAAATTATACACAATCCTTTTGGAAGGAGTATAAAATTATAAAACATATTCGAGAATAGAAAGGTAAAATTTTTTGAGAAATAGAGAAATTTTTAATTAATCCAGATTGATATTTTAATGATTAAAAGTCTTAAATATAATGAAATAAGGGAAGATTTAGACAATTTACAGAAGTCTGATATTTAAATTATATAAAATGCTTATTATGAATAGACCCATAACATTGATAAGATTCATTCCGCAAAGGTCTGCGAAAACACAAATCCGCAGTTTTTCGCAGAGGTCATTGAGAAATAATGCGTTACGCGCCACATTTGATTCATATGCGATTCTTAATTTATTTGGCTTTAAGGCTTAAAAAGCCCTATTTTTAATTAATTCTTAATTATATATAAATAGTTTTAGTTATTTTATTTTAATTTTTAATGAAAAATTAAATATATTAAAACTAATCAGGTTTCTCTTAAGAGAATTGTAATTACACCTAAATTATTAATTTATTAAATTGCGTAAATTAATTAATAACTAAAACTATTTATATATAATTAAGAATTAATTAAAAATAGGGCTTTTTAAGCCTTAAAGCCAAATAAATTAAGAATCGCATATGAATCAAATGTGGCGCGTAACGCATTATTTCTCAATGACCTCTGCGAAAAACTGCGGATTTGTGTTTTCGCAGACCTTTGCGGAATGAATCTTATCAATGTTATGGGTCTATTCATAATAAGCATTTTATATAATTTAAATATCAGACTTCTGTAAATTGTCTAAATCTTCCCTTATTTCATTATATTTAAGACTTTTAATCATTAAAATATCAATCTGGATTAATTAAAAATTTCTCTATTTCTCAAAAAATTTTACCTTAATAGTATTTTTATTACCAAATTTAATGTATAATGTTTGATGACGAGTCGATTTATGTTAAAAGATTAAATTTCGACAATACTTTGGAATAAATAATGAATACTAAACTTTCTTAAAAAGAAATTTAACAGTACCTACTAAAAAAAATTGATGCTGTAAATGAACTTCAATCACTTGGAATTGTATACAGGTTTTTAACCCCAAAAATATAAATTTTAGATTAGGGGAAATTAAATAAACATTCTTGACAAATTACAGTTACTCTTCATTTATTGGGTAAAAATTATTAGCGTCTGCAATTCCATTAACCTGCTATCAGCATTTTGTAGACTTGAAAGAAATGGAAGACAGCGACATTAGATAAGAAACCTACTCGTTAATTTTTATAATAATTCGAATGAAGTTAGGCAAAAAATTTTACAGATTTAGAATAAACAACAAATGACTTTGGAGAAATGACAACATTTCTCAGAAAGGAAAAAACTTTTGAAAATTATAGTGTTAATATGCTGGATTATATTTGAACTGATTTTAATAGAGTTCCATCTTTGAAATGTCTGAGTAGAATAGTCGAATAGTATTTTAAATAATGAAATTTTAAATTATTATATCGACCTACTAATTTTTCTCGGATTATTATAAATATTAATATTAAATCAAATCAAATTAAAATTAATATTGCTCCTTATTCATGGCAATTTATATTACTAATATATTTATAATAATTTATATTTCTAAAATTTCCTATTTTTTCTATTTATCAATGACTAGAAAATACAATAAGGAAAACAATCAATGCTCAATTAGTTTTAAAATTCTAAGTAATAGTAAGACAAACTTATTAAGGAATAGATTGAACTAGAACTTAATACTTTAAATCAAACTTTTGAATAGTTTTTAAATTATTTATTAATTTAGTTTAAAGGCCAGCAAAATCATAACTTAAATAAAGTATTAATATATTATAAATATACTAATTTATTGAGGAGATTTCTTTAACTAATAATATACTTTTTAATTGAAGATTATAGAGAGAATTTATTCAAAACTTTAATAAAAAAAGGAACAATAAATTTGGCTAAATTTTAATTTAAATTCTAAACTTAAACAATAAAATTTTATTTTATAAAATTCTCTTGATCAAAGTATTAAATTTGTCTCATATACAAACAATTTAATTTCTTAATATAATAATTATTAATTTTTATATTTATGAAAATTAAAAAATCTCAGACTCCAAGCTCAAGATACTGCTCTTAGCACCAACAATTAAAAATTAACTAATTTTGAAACTATTTTAAAGTAAAATATTAATAAACTAAGCAAAAAATGTGTGGAACCAAAATAAAATATTTCAATATTTTAAATTGTTTTATTTGTGGAATTATAATCCTCGATTGGTAAAGATATGGAGACATCATGCGATATAAATTTAAAACCCGAATAATAATTATTGAAATTTTATGTAATAATATATTAAAATGGCGCTAATTCATTAATATTTGAAATTTTAATTAAACATTAAATAATTATCATTTTGTTATTTAAAATTTTTAGACCCTTATTTTTGTGTAGTTTTTTTTATTTTTGGTAATCATGGAAATGTTAATTAAAACCTAAATTTAATAAAATTTATGGGGAGGAAGTATCCTACACTATTTATGGCCTATTAATATTAATAGGATATTGTAACATCATTGAATTAGTTCAAGAAATATAGCCTAAAATTATATAGGCATGGTAAGAACAAGATAAATTGAATCAGAATTACACTAACAATTGGATGCAATATTTGAAATTACTTTGAGTGAAGAGACGACTACATAATGGTTTAGAGGCAGGACTTAAAAATATCCGATGAAAAATGTCAGAGTTTTTGAAATCTTTAGTGAGATATTGACTATTGATTAATAAATTAAAGTATAACTAAAACAATAGATTTAGTACTTAATATGGTTGATAGTTGTTATTAAGATTAATTTAGTTAAAAATAAAAATTTAAAAGTTTAAAAAGTGCAGGAATTTTCCCTGAAATTTTTTTAATTATTAACCAGTGCAGTAAACTTTTTCCCCTAGAATTTTTCATAGATTAAATAAAGTAAAAAGGTTGTATTTGTATAATATATGTTGGAAAGTGACTGATTTTAATATAAGTTTTTTAATTTATTTATTTTAGAAAATTAAATCAATAATATAAAATTGAAAAAAATATATTGCCTAAATGCAACATTTACTGAAACATAAAAAAACCTATAATTTAAAAATTATTTTTATAAAAATGTAATTAATGTTTATAATGATCAAAATAATAAATATAATTATTGGATTATATTTGTATTTTTTTAAAGATAGACTACAATTGAAGGTTAAAGAATACTATAGGCTCTATGCAAATTAAAATAGAAATATTTATTATAAATATAATGTTATCTTTTTATTAACTATTTATAATAACATATTAAATTTAATTTAATTTCTTGTTATATATTTAAAGTTAAAATATATAAGTTTTCATTTTAAAATTTTATATATATAAAATTTAATAATTTATTAAAACATGCATTAAATATTAATTTTCTACCTCATTATATGGCTAGAGGATACGTTAAACATTATTTAAGAGTTAAAAAGAAAAAATACAATTATACTAAGTATAGTAAATAATTTTTATTTTTAATTCTTACTAAAAATTTGAAATAATAATGTACAACAATAATATATAAAGATGGAAATATTGTTTTATATTAATTACATCTTGTAAGACTTCATAACTGGTAAAATAAATTGCTTAAATCACAAATTTGTGAAAATAAAAAAAGATGTTTATAGTTGTCAAAGATAATAATTGTAATTTAATTAAAAAAATAAAAAGTTTTCTTGACAGGAAATTTTACTATCATAAATCTTAGAAGAAACCTTCCTCCCCAAATATTTTTTGCTTAATAAGAAATATTAGTATTCCTTTAAGGACAATTTTATCATTAATTAATCAGAAAAATGAAATCTAAAATTGTAAAATAAAAATTTATCATTAATTTATGAGTTATTATATTTGTCAAATTCAAACAGTATTGCATTGAAAAACTTATAGCTATTAAATGGAAAAGCAATTCAATAGATTATGGGACCGTCAAATATTAATCTGCTGTTTACTGATTAATAATTGGGTACTTATTCGAAAGCTATACAGGAATCAATAGAATTTTAGTTTAGAAAGTTGGTTGATTGGGAAATCTAAAAAACATAAAACAGTATCCTTTCAATGGAAATATATAAACAAATGATATGTTTTATTTTTTTTTAAATTATTTTGTTGCATAATAGTATTTTACTAAAAGTCTTTTGAGTTATTAATTACTAATTTATAAATTAAAAAATATAAGACTACGAAGCTAAATAGTATAGCTTATTATATAAAGGATCTCGTGATGGATTTAATTATGAAAGACTTCACTAGCTTTGTGATAACGAGGGTCCTACAGTGACTTTTATTTAAAGTGAATTAGGGTTAGTATTTGGCGGTTATACATCTATTTTATTTTTTAATTTTTAATAATTTTAAAACTTATGAAGTAAAATTATTAATTAATTATTCAAATTTTTATTAAAAATTATTTACTAAAATCAAAATTCTATCATTTAGCTTCTCGCTAATAATTTTATTTGCTAATGCCATATTTCATTTATGAGTAATGCCTTAAATATATTGATATTACAACTTTAATATACTTTAACATTATAATATTTGAAAAATTATATTAAATTTCAAATGTTGAGTATAAAATAAATTGATTATTACTTTAAATCTCAAACTTACTTAAGGTTTCTAATGTGAGAAATGGTTTTCAACAAATAAAGGAATTTCTAAATTTAATTAATTTATTGCATATTATTTAACTAAAAATAATTATATTTCTTTTTAAATCAATGATTAAAGTATTTCCATATTGGAATTTTGTTGATTTTAATATTGTTTATAAGTTAAAACAACACTCATGAGTATGTCTTATAAGATCTTCCTAATAGTTAAAACTCTTTATATAGCTTTAAAATATATCGCATATAAATAAATATAACATAGAAAGTTAAAGATGATAAAGAATATAAAAATTTCATGAATTTTAAGAATAACAAAGAACTAATATTATTAGCTTTATGATACATATTAATTAAATTATCATATAATAGTTATATTATATGCTTAACTTATTGATACGATATTTTTTTGAAATCTTATTTATATGAACTTACATAAAAAAATAGGCTGCAGACTTTGAAAATTATTAGAACTTTTAAATATTAAAATTAATTAACTTTTAATCAGAATATTAAAAATGGAATTAAAATATGTGATTATAGTTGAAGTTAAGTTTAAGATTAATAAATTTGAATTGTCAATAGAAATTAACATTTAATTAATTATTAAATATTTGAGACAGAGCTTAGACTCTTTATAATTATCATCTTCTTCTTATTTATCTGTTCTTGCTGTTTATGTATTTATGCTAGATATTTCACACTCATACTGTCAATAGCTTTAACTTACAGCCATTTTTTGTCTTGGAAATTTCTCAATTTTAGAATGCTATATCAGAGATGCTGTCTGTAGCCTATTATTCATTTTATTCTCAAAAATTAATAAAATTAGAGATATTTTATATATTAAATTTTACTGAGTCATAATTTATAAAACCATGCCTAAAATTAATTAAGATATCTCAATAAAGAATTATTCTTAAACTTAAACTTTTAGTAACAAAATTATCTATGATCAATAAAACTTTGAAAGTTTTAATTTGTAAAATTTAATTTATAAAATATCTCTAATTTTATTAATTTTTGAGAATAAAATGAATAATAGGCTACAGACAGCATCTCTGATATAGCATTCTAAAATTGAGAAATTTCCAAGACAAAAAATGGCTGTAAGTTAAAGCTATTGACAGTATGAGTGTGAAATATCTAGCATAAATACATAAACAGCAAGAACAGATAAATAAGAAGAAGATGATAATTATAAAGAGTCTAAGCTCTGTCTCAAATATTTAATAATTAATTAAATGTTAATTTCTATTGACAATTCAAATTTATTAATCTTATATTATATTTTAAATCTATTCCTTTGACAAAGCCGAATATCACTACATAGATTCGTGATGAAGATGCATTTATTTTTAGTTTGAGCAAAAGATCCACACATAGACAAATTCAAAATTCATAATATGGAGTCTAACATCATAAGAATTTCTTATTCGCATTTGGTGGTTCTGATATTTGCATTCATGATAATTGTAATAAGAATATGTATAGCAAGAGTAATTTAGGACACACTTATAGTCCACCTAGTGATTTTAAGTATGATTCAAATGAAGCCAAATCATATTTAGCTGGAAATGAGCGTTTCTAAGTATTAGAGATTGAGGTATATTCTTTCTAATGATTACCACACATATTTTATATTTACATAATTACTAAGTTTTTAGATGGTTTAATACTTCTATCAATTTAAACATATACTAAATAATATTTAATAAAAAAATCGTTTAAAGAAGTGGATAATTGTTTATAATCTTAAAAATATAAATATTATTCGAAATGAATAACAAAATTAATTAAAAATTTCATTATTATTGTAAAACTATCAAAAAGTGGTAAAATAGACAATTAATCATCAATATTAAATTGCCATTTATAATCAAATCAACTATTATTAAATTAGAAATATTTAAAACCCCAAAACCCCATAATAAGTTTTTAAGTGATTTTATTGATGAGGGTTATGTTTGGGAAAATGGCATCTTTTTGATTAATTTCATTTTATTGTTAGATTAAATTTATTTTATTAATTTGATGGTTAAGATTTTTATTATTTTTTTTATATCATCACTAAATTTACATTAACATTATGTTGAATTTATTCCACTAGGAAAATTGTAATGAAGGTTCATTAATTGTTTATTTTACCGATATAATTATAATAACTAAATTATATGAAAGCATCTTCTTATAATTATCAGAGACTCTATATTTTTAAAATGTTTTGTTACTATATCACTTCTAATTAAGGTTGGTAAATCATTAATTAATCAATGATTACAATAGCTGACCATCAGTTTATGCTTAACAAATAGTTGATGTGGAATAATATTAATAATAGAGATTTACAAGAAATTCTATTTGAAAATATAAAAAACAAAAATATTATTTATAATTTCATAAAGAGTTCAAGTCTTATAGAGTTTATCAAATATGGAAATGTAAAAATTAATAGTAAGACTTTAAAAAATAAAAATATAAAACAAATATTTGCTACTATATTTTATAAAAATTGATTAAAAGATTAAACTATATCATTAATTATAGTATTTTATAATAAATCAATATTATATAAACAATTATTAGAATTGTAACATAAGAAGCATTTAGAGTTAAATAAAAAGTATAATATCAATCAATTCAATAATTTTAGGTTACTATTAATGAAGATAAATATATCATGATATAATATTAATGATTTAAATTTTATTATTTTTATTTACTACAACTCAATTATATTAAAAGCTAAGAAAATTAATATTTTTTAGTAATATTAAAATAAATATCTAATTAAATTGTAAAATAAAAATGAAGAAGCTAAAATTGTAAGAATAAAAAATATTTGGACTAAATATATACCAAAATGATTAACTACTTTCTGACTTACCTCTTCGTTTGCAGAATAATTATTGCGAATTTATATATGAAATGTAGATTTTAATAACATTATAAGAAATTTAAGAGCATATTTTTATTTACTTAACTTTATATTTTCTTCGTAAAATAATTTCATATATATATTTATATAAAATTATACAATAATACTCTCAATCCACTCCAATATTAGAAAAACAGTAAATAGAATGAGCCCAGTAAGAAATCCAAAGATCTCTCAAAATTTAACAAACCAACAGATTAATCAATAGTTCTAAGTACAATGATGACTTGAAGAAACTTGGACTAAAATCACCAGAAATTAAAATTTAAGATGAGGGAGAAAGCTCCAATAGGGGTAGGATAAGATTAGGAAATATTGTCAATTCATATTATAATTTATAAAAATGAATTATAATTAACCATTTATTTATAAATTATTCAATGATATAATAATCAATCACTTGGATCAATCTGGGAAGAAGATAATCGCAATAACTTAAGTGAGAAGAAAAACATGATAATAAGTCACAGAGTGTAAAAGAATCGCACAACTAGTAGAAATAACCTAACTCCTGATATGATAGATCTGTCTTTTATAGAGAGTAATATATAAAATATTATTATTTAAAAAATAATTTATATATAAAATAAATATTCTATTTTATTGAATGTGGAAATGCAAGATAAATAACAAAAGATAGAATGACTGAATCGCAAGAAATATTAGAAATAATAATTAAGAGATAAATTTGTGTAAATTGTTGAATAAGATTTGAAATATGAGAATGATTAGAAAATTACATTGTGAGAACTATAAGAGATATTTTCCAATAAATTATATATAATATTATTATAATTATAATTTAATTTAATCAATTTTATTCATAAATATTTTCATTTGGAGGGTATGAACTGTCTAAAGTATAATTAAACGAATTATTTCTTTTAATGGAAGCAGGTAGAAAATTTTCTTATGATAAATTCAGGAAATGGGTGTATAAATATGCTTAATTTATTATGAAAAAAGAATACTAGGAATTTACTATCTCTCCACTCAGATTACTAAACAATAAATAGAGTTAATTGTCTAGAAATTTATTTTATTTTGTTAATAAACTATAAAATTTAAGTTAATTTTACTATTTTATTTTAAGAAATGTGTTACCCCCCACAAGTTGAACATAAGACATAACAAACATAGGGAATAACCTACTTTCCCAATAAAGCCATCTAGAAGTTGAAAGCCCCTATAGATCAAAACTACCCCAAAACCTAAAGAAAAATCTACCAAATAGCAACTAAATTTCCTTAAGAAACGATAATAATAGTAATAAGTTGTATGGAAATAATTCACCATCATTAGTAAATAAAAACAATATAAAAATAAATAGTAATGTAAAAGAATTATAGAACGAAGAAAATATTGATAAATCTTATAAATTTGAGGAACATCCACTGGCATAGAAAATTTAAAATAAAAAAGCACTTTATGATAAGCAAAATTTGAAGTTTAAGATCATTATAGATTTATGATATATTATATTTTAATGTTTAATTTTTTATTAAGATGTCACATTAGAAACTGCATTAAAACCTAAATAAATGGTCATTAAGAATATTGAATAAAGAAATAGTAGAAGTAGATATAGAAGAGGAGCGAAAAGATAGAAAGAAAGCTAATGAAGTTGTTAATTTTCCAAAACCATTTTATGAAGAATTTAAGGGAATTGAGAAGAGAAATGCTCAGAAAAAATTTTAATAAGGGGTGATAAATTTTAATATTTAATTTTAATACTAATCAAAGTCCTTGTCGAGAAATTCTTATAATTCCATAGATTCTTTTGCATTACATAGCAATTAATTCTAGTTCAATTATAACCTTGAAATTTTAATCACAAAGAAAGCAAGAAAAGACAGAAAAGCAATAAAACCTAAATTAAACTCAATACAGTAGTCAACAAAACTAAGGGAAAAACATGACAAAAGTAAGTTTCTTCAAGCCAAATCAACAAATGGAGAGCATATTCGAGCAATCAAATTCTTAAATAGATTTACAAGAAGATAAAGCCAAATAAAACAAGAATAAGAGGAAAAGTATGATTGCATAATTGAATGTCAGTTTCACTAATCTTAAGTAGGAGCTTGATAAAGTCAGGAGTGAATAAACTTATGTTTATTATTTAGATTTAAACAATAATTATATAATAAATTATATTCATAGATTAAGACCAATCTTCAGATAACATGAGGGATTCAATATCTCAAAACAACAATAACAATTAAAAACAAATTTAATAATACAAACCATCTCAATCTAAACCCTTTAGAGGCACGTTTTACGATACTTTCAATAAAACATTCTTCACTGAAACTGAAACTAATGATTACTATGGCTTAAACCAAACCAGTGCCAATGTCTTATAAAATTAATATATTCTATTATATATTAAAATAAATTAAAAGAGGAAAGACAGCATCAAAGAAAGAAACGGAAAGTAAGCCCAGTTACAAGTTACAGATAAATTGCAACTCATTAAATAAGTAATAAATAAGAAACAGCAAAATAATAAAGCCATACAACATGATAGATCCAAGACATCTATGAAAGAAAGATATCAATAGAATGATAGAGCACTCAGTTATGAAAATAATAATAATGCCAATAATCCTTCTCAAAATTTAACATTGGCACATATATTAGTAATTTATTCTATAATTTTATGAACAATTATATTAATATTTTACCATATAATTTAGAGCACATAAAAACTACAATAGTTTAATGCAACAAAACACAAACCTTCAAAATATAAAAATAAAATCTCAGAATTTGCAAAGAGATTAAATAAGGCAAGTTTTAGATGTTATTTAGTATAATTAGTCAGCTGAGTAACTCTTGTAAAAAGCGTTTGAGAGTATCAATAGAGATGATATATTTAAATAATATTGATTATAATAATACAGGGGTTTTGGGGTATTTATAATAATTATAAAAATGATATAAAGAAATCATATACATAGTCTCAAGATTAAATAGGGGCAGGTGCAGCGGCGGGTGCCAGGAAATATCAAGCTGAAGTAGTTCAGAGAATAAAAGAGAGCAAACGGGAAACTGAAAAGAAACATGAAGCTGAAGTTGCTTATATTGCTGCTATGATGCCAACTGCTCTTGGTAAACCACTATTATTAATATAAAATATTAAGTAATAAAATTAAATTAAATACCCCAAAACCCCTTATATTCTTGTAAGTTTATGTACAAATTTGAGAAAATAATGAAGAAAAACAAAGCGTTTGAGAGTTAAACTGGGTATTAAATTGTATCTAAAATTTAGCACAGAAGAGATCACGAGAGATTAGAATATCTACTAAATAATAAACTCAGTGCTACTTGATATACAACAATTAGGGTATTATTTACAATTTTATTAGAAATTATATATTAAAATGTTAAAATTATATTTTTAACTCATTTCAATATTTTAAATGCCGAAGATTAAAAATAATATTAAATAATTCATTTAATAAAAATGATTAATATTATACTCAAGCACATATAAAGTTTAATTAAATTAATACTAACTGAATCTTATTATTTTAGTGATTTCTAATACTCATCCATCAATATCCATTTTATCATCATCTTCAAAGGAATTATCTCTTCTCTTCCTCTGTAAATCATAATTAAAGACATTTCTATGCATGTTATCATTCTAACCACTATTATTAACAAAATCACTTTGAAAACCACGATTCGCACTTTCATTCATCTGATTATCATTATTTTGGCCTCTCATCTCTTAAAATATTAAAAGTTATTAGTAAAATTATCATATTATATAAAATTCGATTATTATCTCTGATTCGTTATGCCTAAACTATTAATTTGACTGAATCATCTATCCACCAGGGTTATTGCTATCACAACTACTATACTCAGTGATTGTATGTGAACTCATTCTTGGTTCCACAGATGATCCACTGTCACTGCTTCTTATAGATGAATCCTCAACTTGTTCACTAATTTTCTCTAAATTTATATCGTTTTCGAGGTATTTTAAAGGGTCTACTTTGAACTTCTAGTGCTCATTAAGCAACTAAAAGTGCCTTTTCCTAACAGAATATGCAATATATGATTAAAATTTTATTGCTAGGGAAAAAGTAAATATAATTAATTTTAAGAATTGCTCAAATTCTACTAGTACTATGCAGTTTTAGACAGAGGCGAGGTTGCTGCTTTTTAAACAATTTTTATATTTTAATTAGAAACTTCATCCAAATTTCCAAAGTTTTAGTCTTAGTAAGAGGATGATTACAAATTCTATGAATTTGATGGATTTTACTAGCCAATAAATACATTAGAATCATGCCAACTGCTACTTTGAGAATTCTTGTTCTTGGAGTTTGAAAATACTTAATGTTATTAAGAACTTATCTTAGACTGAAGCGACTATAAATAATAAGATTAAGAAGTTATTTATCATTAAAACTTCTAATGAATTTCCGACTTGAGTTTCTAGTGCATTTTTTTGGGATAAAAAGTTGGAAATTAGTTACTGGTTGATTTAATAGGTTACTGCGACTGCTATTATTACACTTAACTACTACTTTCTTATACATTGTCTCTCTCATAACTCACTATATAACCACCATTAGGATGTTCACCATCATCAAAAGCTGAAGTTTCATAGTCATTATTATCATTTTGTTATTGAATTTATTTAGTGGAGTTAGTTTGATTTTGATGTTTATTACTAGAGATTGACTAATTATCCTAAAAAGAGCTATTTGATTAATCATGTACCTGTCCACCATAAGACTAATCTTATTGATTCGAATTTTAATCAGAAATTTCGTCAGAATTAATTGCAAGTCCAATCATCATTAAATCTAACTCTTAAATATCTTAATCAGAATCATCGTCAGACATAGATTCATCTTGATCAGATGAGGGAGTCTATTCATCCAAATCTAGGAATTATTAAACAGTAAAACTTTTGCGCTGAACAATTTTCTGATCTTGACTTTCCTGACTCATATTTAAAGCATTTTAATATTGAAAACTCTTAAAACTATTACTTTCTGGCTTTGGTTTATTGAAAGACATCATAGCTTTTAAGGCATGTTTAGGATCAAAATTTGACTTCTGTTTTAACTATTCTTACAACTATGCCAATCTCTGATCTTCAACTTTTGATTTCAAGTAATTTCCTCTTAATTTAAAAAGCTTAACTTTGTTTTCCTAACAAACTTGCACAAACTCACGAAAATCTTATTAATTACTCTAAATCCATTAGAAGATTTATCTGTAGTTAAGAGCCCTCTAATTATTTTAGGCATAATAACTATTTACATAGTTTTATCTAATAGTGTAATCTGTGATGAAACTCTTAACTAATCTATCACTAAACAGCATATATCCACACAGTTCCTAACTCACAGTTTTACCAGATTAACTTAATTTCTCATCAATCAGCTATTTCATTAAACAAAAAACAAAATCAGAGAGTTTCTCAATCGGCTGAAACATAAACTTCTCACAAATTTGATAGATATTTACGATATTTTTGTTGTTAAAATTAACTTGTTTCTGAGGCATGTGCTATACATTTTACTTTTTAAGAGCCACTTGAGCTAACTCTTGAAACATTTGATCCTAGCATTAAGCACCAGCGAAGTAGTACTATTTAAGTGTTAAGGTTTCATAGGTAATCTTTTTAGAGTTGCTAGAGTTATATTTTGAGAAGAAATTTGTCATGAAAAACTGAAGAAGTTATTATTCTTGCTTTTATTGGTACAAAGTGGTGGCTTAAATACTCATTTAATCTTAAATTAAATGATAGAGCTGATCTCTACACACATATAAGGGCTTCTATGAATTTGAGTTTTAGTTTTGCATTGAATATGATTTATTCTTAAATCAATTTTATTTATTATTTTTAATTCCTTCATTTCAAAAACTTTTAATATGTGAGGGCTTAAACTCGTGATTATGAGCCATTAATCATAAATATTACAATTATAAATAAGCATATAATAAAAATGAATTCAGCTAAATCAAGCCCAGGTCTGCAACCAGGAAGATTATCGCCAGCCGATTACTTAAGACAAACAAATACAGTGGATGAGAAGATTTTATAGTTTAAGGAAGTGCAGAGTTTTGTGACCAGAGTCACTGGGAAATGCTTCAAATATTGTGTTAATAGTTTCGATGGACCTAAAATGACCTCTGATGAAAAGATTTGCCTTGATATTATATAAATTTGCAATACATCAAATTGTCAATATATTTTCTAAGTAAATTCATATACAGCTATAATTGCATTAGAAGAGCACAAAGAACATAGAATGAGGCTAACGAAGTTATTCCTGAGGTAGACAACAAATTTATGTGAATAATTATATAAATTATATCTAAAATTAAGTTAATAGTTAAGATAAGAATTGTAAAAAAAAGAGAAGTCTTATATGTTATTGGTATTAGTTTAATTAGGGTATTAAATGATTTATATATGTGTTTTGTAATTTTATTAAGTTAAATTCCCATTTTTAATTAAAGTAAAGATAATGAAGAATTTGATATAATCAAACATTAAGAACAACATACACTGAGATTTGTGAAAAGATTGAGATGCCTTGGAAGAAATATGCTCATATTTGGCCTTCCTCGTTTGATGTTCCAGGCTGTCCTTGTACCATATTTTCGCTGGTAGACTTCACAGGAGCTGATTTATTCTGTTATGAATCGTTTGCAGCATTGTAGTCAAATCCACCACGATTTTTCTTTCGATTTGGATCTTAAAGCGCTCTCACGCTATGGTATGGATCTCTACTTCCATTACTGGAGAAGTAATTTTAAGAGTCAAATCCTCCAGATGAAAAATTATGCCTGAAATCAAAACCATGGTAGTCTTATCTTCTTGATTTGCTATAGTGATGACTAAGACTGCTTTTATGATAAGTATGATGATTTTGATGTCTAGACCTTGAAGTTCTATGATGACTAGTTTCTCTACTTTTGCTTCTATGGCTATAATGATTCCTACTTTTATGTTCATTTTGTGAGGAGCTCGAATCTGATCTCTTATTGGAGTCGTGATTCATCTCTTAGCGAGTTGAAGCTCTATCAACATCCCTATACTTATGATATGTTCCGCCATGATAAAATGACTGATAGTATTTTCTCCCTGAAGTCTTATCATGGTGATATGAATGCTTTTTGTAATAGGAGGAGCTGCTACTTGATCTTCTCCGTGATGAATGCTTAACATAGTGTCTTGAAAACTTGCTTTTGCTGTAGTGATGCTTATGCTTTGAATAGCTTCTACTCCTGCTCTTGCTAGGACTCTCCCTTGAATGATGGCTTTTTCGATAAGTGCTATTCACAATATCCTTATAAGATCCGTGATACCTGAATTTATGGTAACCAGAATATTCTCTTGTGGGTGATCTTTTGTAAAACCTTTGAATGGGTCTTGTGAAGTCTGGACTATCTGCGTTTCTTTTGTAATTTTTGCTAAAGTATTTATATCTACCATGTGAACTACTATCGCTGCTATTTTCATTAGAATCTGAACTTTTCATATTTTTACTTCTAATTCTTGAAACACTTCTACTTCTGCTAGATTCTTTTTCTTATTTCATAATCTATTCATTGTCAAAATTTGAGAATTTAGGCTTTAACTTTTTATTTTCAATAGAAGAATCATGGCTTAATCCTCTAGATTTTTAATCGAAGCCAGTGTTGTATTTATGGTCTCCAGAGATATATTTTACCTAACTTTCACTTCTACTCTTGCTCCTCTTTTTGTAAAATGTAGATTAAAAAATTATAAAATTATAAATTAGTAGATGAAGTTTGATAGTATCCCTTTGGTCTTCTACATGCATCTCTACTTTATTATATAATCAAAGTTTCACTCTCATCATTTGCCTCTTATTGAATAATTTTAATGGGTTCATATCTAGCTCCATAGCTTCTAATAGAGTCTTCAAAGTCCCCAATATTTTTATTCAACATTATAGCCATAAACTGTATCAATTCATTTTTGCTTACTTTCAATCTGGTCATAAGCTCTCTGAGTGATTCCTCAGCATTGTTTGAGTCATTCAGCACAAATATACTGTTGATGCAAGTCTCAATATCTTAATTCTTAAGAAAGTCAATTAAGGCTGAGTAATCTTTGACACGTTCATCTTCTCTTTACTTCATTAAAAGCTCAATTTGTTGTTAGTTAGCAACTTGCTAATGATGAAATAGTAAGTTTTAAGAGGATGATTAACCGAAGGACTGATTGCTAATTTGTGGTTAAAGCGCATCTTAATGGCTTGAGTTCATCAACATTTGATTTTAGTTACCTTTTGATGGTTGAGACTAGTTAAGAAAAGTTGACCAATCAAAGTTTGGAACTGGCTTACCAGCATTTTCCATAAATATAGAGCATAAATCCCAGTGATTCAGGTATTTGATGTCCTTCTCAAGCACAAATCTCTTTAGACTCTTGAATGAAAACCTAATTTGTTGGTGATAAGTGAACTACTAGAAGTTCTCAAAACTGTGGTTATTTCTAAACATATAGACATTAGCCAATTCTTCAAGCACTGTTTTTGCTTAGAGTAAAGCACTCCAAGGTCCTATCATTAAAACTGTCAGATGTTTACGGGGATAAGTTGGCTCATAGAAGAATAAAATAAATCATAACCAACATCATTTTTAATATTTAGATAAAATTATACTTGGACTTTGGAACACTTAGTATTAAGCTACACCTTCATTTCACTACTCAAGTTTTTGAAGTAAATTGGCAGTAAAAAGCTGATTTGCTGATTATTCACATAATTGATGTCTCTCTTTGCAGTGAAGAATTAATCAATCCTGTTTTCAGCTTGCTTGATTTCACTTTCTTTTCCAATTAATGCCATTTCTCTGAAATAATTTGGCAAATAGTAAAATGGATGCCTCAAGTCTTTCCACTCTCTCATCATTCTCTTCACTCTTATCTGTAATAAAAAATAAATTTTAAATAAATTTCCATTTATTTTATCTCACAAGGGTCACATAAAACTTTAACTTCTTTGACGTTGTCCATAAGTAACTTGCAATCATTCATTTAGAGTAAAACTGTTTTGATTTTTATCTATTCTAGCTCTCTCTGAATCATTTCATTAACTTGAACTACATCTTGGTTTCTTCCGAAAATACGCAATTCATAAATACTATTAACTATGATAAAATCTTTATTTATTTCAGTGGTCTCATTCATTTGGAAAATATCATCAGTCATTAAATCTCTGTCAAAGTAAAAATCTACTTGGTAATTTTTCCTAAATTCAGTCAATACTTTCTCTTGGTATCCAACAAGTTTTCTGATGAAATTCTTTGGTACTTTCATCATTACTAAACTTAAAAGCTTTATATGTGATAGATTATTAAATAAATTTCATTATAATGAAGAAAATTGTGGCTATTTATTTATTATACTCAGGTTTATCTCAAAAGGTACTTGATACTTGCCATCACTCTTATTGAAATGTAGTTCACTTTTAGAACTAAAATTATGGCCACTAGAACTACCAAAACTTTGTTACACTCCATTAATGCATTACAAGCCACTTGATGACTAAGTGAATAGCTTGGCTTTATACATTAAATCGGTGACTTCAGAGATTAGATTAGTGAGGAATTGGTATTGTTTTAGGGTGCTTTGGAGTCTGACCGTCACCATACCACCCCATGCTTATTCCCAGAAAATTTAGAATTTTGTTGGCAAACACTACAGTCTAAAAAAGTAAATAAATTAACAAAACATTAATGATTATTTTTCAATTACTGTTTTGTATTTTGAGTGTGTCAATGTTTTCACTAATGACTATGTTAAACACTGCCTCAAAAATGTTGAATTTAGATTCTCTGACTATAAAAAAACTAAAATTAAATGGGAACTATAAGTTCAGATGGATTAATGGGAGCTAGTGAGGTATCTGAGCTAGCCATGATTTATTCCTTCAAAAATTCGTTAATCTTTGTGTTAATCAGCGTCAAAATTCTCTATTTCTCTCTTTGAACCAGACTTAAATGATTATTTGCATTTAAACTGTGTTGATCTTGCTATGATGTACTGCCAATCTCTTATAAAAAATATTTTTTATTATACAAAATCTGCATTAAAGTGTCTTTCTTATTAGGACTGATGTTTTTATCATTTAAGTTTCTGTTTTTAATTGGGGTTCTGCTGTTATTATATACTTCATTTAGGCTATTTCCTGATTAAAGCCTCAGACGCCTCTGTGAATTTAGCTGATTCGCTGAAAAACTCACTTTCTGCTCTTCCTAGTCCTCGTATTACCCCTGGAGTTTATCAAGATCAAGTTCATCTTCACGGTTATTGCTATCCATATTATCTTCATCACCTTAGTTGCTGAAAGTGTCTTCATCATCATCGTCATCATCCTCTTCGTCGTCATCTTCATCTACTAAAGCCTGTGCAGCCACACTTTCATCAATGAAATCCTCTTCATTCTCATCAACTTCCTCAAATAAAGTGTTGGTGTTATCCTCTTCTTCCTCATCGTTCTCTTCATCTTCACAGTCATCATCCATATCTTCTTCTTATACCTCTGCTTTGGATTGGCTTATTTCATTGACTTCTTGTGATTCCTCCATTATCACATCCTCTTCCTCCTCTAATTTCCTCAGTCTTTGTCTTCTCTAAACTTACTAATGATCTTTATAAGTGTCAATCTACTCTATAAGCTCCTCATTTTCATCAGTTTTATTGAGTTCTTGCTATTCATTTGTTGGTTGTGATAATTGGAGATTTAAGGGGTCAACACTGCTACTTTGTAATAGTAATTGAGTTGTTTGTGTATCTGTGATTTATACACTCATGCTTTAATGTAGCTATGGGTAACATATAATTATTATTAATTTATAAGGGTGTTGGAGGTTTGTAGATTACTGCCTAAACTACGAGGATTAAGTGATCTGTAACAAACTAGTTGATGTTTGTTACTGCAAATGCGAGTTCACTTTATTGAAGGAGAGGGAGGATTAGATTTTTCTGGGTCTCCCTCTCTTTTTCTTTCCACTAATTTCTTCTTATTGAATTACCCCAATAAATTATTAAGATACTGACTGAGATTTATGCTCTAAATTTCATGGGAAACTTAAAAAAAGAAACTTAATCCTTTATTTTCCAAGTATAACATGAATCCCCTTATAAAAATTAATAGTCTATGCAATCTGTAATTATTACTAATTTTTCAATGCCTGTTATTGCTGTTTTTAAGCCAAAGCCATCTATTTAAGTAATCTTTGCTACTTCTTGGCCTAAATCAACTGCTGCTTCATTCTTTTCATCTCCTATATATCATCTTTGAATTTCCTGAATTTGTAGTTATTTTTATCTCCGTCTATGCGCATTTTTAATCTTTTCTGCAATTCTGAGATGAAATTGTAGTGCTCACTGAATTAACTATTTTTCTTCTTTGCTCTTTTGAACTTGTTATTCAATAAAATTAATATAATATGGAAAGAATATAGATATTTCATAATTATATTAATATTTCCAGTACCTCCAGTTTGGGCAGCTTCATTGATACTTTTCAGATTTTATTCGATTTATTCGGCTTCTCTTGCTATTATAATATCTAAATCCCTGTTTTAAGGGTTATCTTCAAAAAATTTCTTGATTTGAGGGTCTTCTGATTCCCAAGGTGGGACCTCAACTTCCAAGTTTATTGTGAATAATATTATGAAAAACCGTTATTTTATTGCTAAAATTACAAGCATAGTAATATTACATCGTCTTTATCTTCTTAGGGGTTTTCTAGAATAAAACCAGCATCTTAATTATTTCTGAGTAGTGACGTATTGATATTCTGTTCATCCTGCATCTGTAAATCTTTGGCGTTTTTCCTATTTTTCTTCTTTCTTGAGTTCACTATGCAATCTCTGCACACGAAGTTCCTGCGGTCTGATTACTACATTAGAGCCTATGCCTAAGTTTTGGTTTTTCCCTCTTTTTTTATTATACAAAGTAAGTGAAATGTCTCCCTGCATGCCCCGTTGCAAACCAATAAATCATCCTTGTCGTTTATATAGTCATCATTTTAAAAAATATTCATAGTAAGTTTAATGATAAAAATGTTTTTATTTGATAATAACATCACAGATATTGCAAGTTGGATTCTCAAATTCTTCGTCCTCATCATCAGTGATTTTGCTCAAAACCCCCAAATACCCCTTACATTTCGAAGTGCCACAGTAACATTTAGTAAATGGAGTTTTGAAAAAATCAAATTAGTAGTCGAAGGAAAGTTCCTCATTTTCATGTATATCTCTTAAGGAAAATATTCCAACGCACACCTCTCCAAGAACATTCCATTTTTGAGTTTCACAGTTTGGCTCGCAAGAATGATTTATAAATCTTGCAACATTTCCAACATACGTGGGATCTTAAATAAAAAAGATGTTAAGAAGTATTAAACAAGATCAATGACTTCATTATTTGTTGTCCTCATCAGATAAAACCCCATAGATCAATTAAGAAGCGAGGATTGGAGTGAAGAACAATTAGATTAAAAATTAATTATAATTGGCTAATATTATAAATGATTAGGCTAAAATCAAATTTACACACCCTGATTGGATTATTTTATAAGGACAATTAATCGAGCCAATAGTTTTAATAATTAGCCCAAACATTAAAATTATACGCCAATAATAATTAATTATACATTTAATTGTTCTTAATCCCAATTCTCATGTCTTAATTGATCTATGGGGTTTTAAGTACAGGTTGACTTGCGATATTCTAAAACTCTCTATTAGCCAAGATCCGTATCAACTGAGAATACTTCACCTACATATTACATGATAAAAGTTCCTTTTGGTATAAAAATTATTAATTCTCTAGATAAATTTATCAAATAAAGTTGATAATATCATTGTATAAACTCTCCTGCAAATAAACCATAGCCTTTCTTCTCTGTTTTGGCAGGAAACACATAAGCATTTTGGTGTAATTAAAATCTTCGATTTTTGCAAAAAGCCCCACTAGGACAAGTCTGAGCGCAACATTCTGTTGAAACACATCGGTTTATACATCTCTCACCACAGTTAAAAGATTGAAGTGGATTTTTAATATACATCATTTATAGGAAGAAAATATGATGAAAATTATATTTAAAAGAATCGTTCATCACAAATAAAAGAATTTTTGGGAATCTTAAAAATTTATACTATATATTACATGATTTGTTTTCTCATTTTTCTTATGCGTAGCTTTTTGGCAATTGCAAACTAGGAGTGAGCTGGCTTCCTTTTCATTGAGGACGTAGCGTTTTCTCTCCAAATATTTATTTTTCTTGATGGGGATGAACTGCGACAAAGAGTGCGCGAGCAGCCTAAATCTCTCTGGGTGATTTTTCAATTCTTGTTGCCTCTAACTAAGCATTAAATATTCAAAAATTAAATACTAACCAGTTGATTACATATAATTTTGAACAAAATCAAAGAGGTAATTAAAAAATTTCCCCAATACCCCTTTTCATTTTGTTAACAAAAAGAGATTTAAGAGTTTTTATTCGAAAATATAAACCAGTTTTTCTCGTTTGAGTTCGAACTCCTCGTTGAATGGAAAGGAATAACTATTGTGTGCACGTTTGACCTGAGTGACTGAATTTATCATCCCACTATTATGCTAATTTATCTCCGTTTCTTAAGAGTATTCTATAAATTTAAAAACATGAATCTTTCTGATAAGGCATATTAGTAAATATTAAGATTTTTAATCGTTTTTGCATTTTTATATATACTCTTTATTGGATAATACCATCATAAAAATCTGAATCATTTTCCATATCCCAGTTTGCTTCTTTTTAAGTTTTTTATAACAGAAATAGAACCTATTATCGTGATGACATGCCTGTCACACTTTACATTGTTATATATATATAATTTATAAATATAGTATATATATATATATATAATTTATAAATATTATATTTATAAGTCACACGTTAGGTTGGACGCTTATAAATGTTATCTTCAATATTCATGCTAAAATTAATAATATTGAAATTAAACTTCGATAAATTACTTTAATAGAGATATTTTTGGTTGGGTTCCGATAGGCTGTCTCTCTATTTGATAGATTTAAATTATTATCAAATAATATAAAAGCTGTAAAATTATTAATTTAGTTATATAATAATATGTTTTTATTGCAATATTAGCCATAATTTAGGGATATTAATTTATATAGATACTTACTATAACAAATAAAAACATCAAGCTACCTCTATTTTTATAATTCAAATTTCTAATTTATTTTATCTTGAATTTTTATTAATTTTAGTAGCAATAAGTTAATAATTTTCTATGAGATTTACAAAACCTTGAACAAACTAACTTCAAAAATCTAAAGATATTATACCTCCCAATAAGATGAATTATAAGATGATTAATAAACATGAAAGAATATTTTTTGTTTTTGTTATAACTTGAATTGTTATTCCATAAGTATTATATAAATAATTTATTTAATGTGAAAATTTCTATCATATAAATTTTTCAGTCAAAACTTGAAGTTTCCATTGCCAACCCACTCATCTTTCTTGTCTCCTCTAAACTGGTGTAGCATGGGTGGAGGGGATGGATCTGCTGTAACATAGTTCTTAATGAAATATTTATCTGAGTTGGTGGTCGCTTTCCCAAAACTAGCCAGGAAGTTTTGGTTTTTATTCAGCCAAGTTTTCTTATTTTCTAGGTCTTCTTTACGTTTTTGTTCTTCCTCACAGCCTATGTAGGGTGATGCGTTTCTTATCACTGGCTGTAACAATTATTCATTATTAAATATTATACATTAATTTATATAGAAAGATTGATACTTACCACATCTAAACTTTACAGGGGTAATTTGGCGAATTCCTTATAGCGACTGAATACTGACTTATTTGGCGTCTAGTCTATTATATTTGCTTTTTCTTTTGGCAAGAATAAGTTTCTCAATTAAAAATTAAAATATTTTTATATAATGTTTTATTTATTTATAAGTTTTTAGAGGACCTGGACGTGCACATCATATTTGTTGAATTCTAAAATGTATTTCTGGAATTTAAAGTGCTGTTATTTTTAGTATGTGTTTCTTTTTTATTTTCTTGTGACTTTCCCTAGTGTTCTTTATCAAGTGTAGGATGCAGCATTTATAAATATATATTTATATAAAAAAATACTAATAAATTTAAATTGTGCATTTATTTGATTTCATTTTGATTTTTCCATAGATTCTGGGCATCTTACAGATACTATTCTCTGAATTATTTCTCAATTATATAATCTTTCAAGTGTTTAATTGACAATCTCTTTTGCATTTATTTGTCTATCATGTTGTTGGCATTTTAATTTTTTATGAATAAAAAATATGAATTTCTAACTATCACTACTATTAAATAAATATAATAATTTCTTGCAGTGTTTCTGCTAGAGTTGTTATTAGAAGAATCATAATTAATGAAATTCATAGAGTAATTATTGTTATTTATAGTTCTAGCTGATTAATTGTTATAGTAGTCGTTTTGAGGGTTATTTTGAGCAACTGACGGAATCATCGTCATACTAGCATATGCAGAGTTTTATATAAAATTTATGAAAAAATAATATCAGAGTTTTACTTGGATGCTTGGAAAGAACTAGCAAATTTAAGTCTTTATTAAGATTAAATAGTGGATGAGATTATTGTTTAACTTGCAGGGTTTTTAAGAATAGTTTTAGTCAGGCTGTATTATTCCTATAGTTTTTTATCATTCAAGTTTGATTATAGGAAGAATAAATAGAGTTTAGATATATATGTATCATTCAAGTTTTGTTGAGAATTATAATTATTATAGACATTTTCCTCAAGCTGTATTTTATCTTTCTATTTTTGTATGTAAGCGCTATTTTTCTACTGTATTTAAGAATATGACTTTAAAGGGGTTTCTTTTTACTCGCTAGCTGTCTATAATGTATTCTACTAATCACTAAATGTCACTCTACTCGATTATTAAGGATTTTGAGAAGAGTTTGTTGCAGTTAATTTCCTAATTTGGACTACTGTTAAAGGTCTTTGTTTATTCCCAGATTGTAAAATACTTTAAGGTAACTATGATTAATCACTAGCTTAGAAATTCTGACTAGTGTTTAAGTTTCTTGATTGATTAAACGATAGATGTGAGGTTACAGTAACACCTCTCTAACTTTATATTCCTCTATCTTAATATGCAGAAACTCCATCCCCATTAGTAGTACTATTGGTTCCATATTTCTAGTAAGACCCATCGTTCGTGTTTTGAACTGAAGCATTTCTTAGGTGCTGTTTGTAATTTTAACTTCCAAATGAACTTCTCAAACTGAGCTTTTTAGCTTAATCCTTGACTGTAGCAGCTGGAATACTTGTCTAACTTACTGCGTTGTTATCAACTACTACAGCTTGATGTCTGTTTTTCGAGTAACCAAGACCTGAATGCTTAAATTCTTTTGTGAAATTTTGTTTTATTTCTGAATTTGGATTGGCTGTTTGAGGTCTAGGGTCTTTTGAAACACTTCTCATAGTCAAAACCCCAAAACCCCTTAATGAAGTTTATAAGTGCTTTGATTTGTAGGGTAAAGTTGGGTCTTATTGGGGTTAGTAGAAAAATTAGATCAAATTGCAAAATGAGAAATAGAAATTAGCGAAATTTAGGGTCTATCTATGATGAGCAATATTTAAATTTACTGCTTAAGCTTAGGTATGGTACAAGTATTAATATAGACTAAGTCAAACCAGTGTTGAATTATACAGCCATAGCAAGACTCCTTCACAAGAGTGCCTCAACTGTTAGGTATCATTGCTTGTTAGCTGTTTAACATTATAACTCCGGCTCTTGAAAACATCCTGCAAGAAAATAAATGTTCTCACAGCACCATATTGACTTCCTCTGCGACTCAAAGACATTAAAGTATTGGGCTCATTTTCCTCTTGACTAACGAGCTGTCATGTTTCATCGCAAGTTTCCAGACATGCGTATCTCTCCTTAGACTATAGCCAATATTTATAGACGAAACGGTATTACTTTCAAGACTGTCAACAGAGTTAAGAAAGTGATTGATTTTACAGTGCCATTTTATAGCAATAATTTAAACTATATATATGATTAAATGCAGAGAGCTATTGATAATAACATCAAGTTCATACATGCAGATGAAGCTGTGTTTACGTTCAACACTTTATTAATAAGTCAAGGTACAAGAAGTATGATAACATAGAAGTTTATGACTAAAAAGTAAAGGTAGTCACCCATGCAATTTTAGCTGGTATAAGTGAAGATTCAGGCTTAGAGAGTTATGTGATTCACCCTCGCTCTATTAAGCGAGAGTAGTATATAGAGTTCCCACATAGCTCAGAGAGAAGTATAGCAACCAAGAGATCATCCTGTTAGTTGATAACCTATCAGTTCATAAGACTAAGGAGTCTAAGAAAGCTTATGAAGAGTTAAACATAACTCCTGTATACAACGTTCCTTACAGCCCTTAATTTAATGGAATAGAATTCTACAGGAGTTAAATAAAGACTCACTACAAGAAGCTTCTGCTGTATCATCTTATGCATGACTTGCCCACCGATACAGTAGACTTGATTCAAAGCAGCTGTAAGAGAGTGAGCGTAGATAAGACAACAATTTGTGCGAGAGAGGGAAGAATGAATGTTTAAAAATAAGTTTTAGATTTAAACGAATGAATATATTCACATATTAAACTGGCCCATAAAAGGGTTTGGCTTCTCTTTTTCTCCTATTATAATGGCTTGCTTGGGCCCATATTTCTTCTCTTTGTGCCAGCTCCTGCATCTATGTTCATTTCATCTGGCTTTTAAACATCTTTATAAAGTCTCTTGCTCACTTCATGAATTTTTTGTGACTTTCTCTCTCTATGAACCTTAGCATGCTCTTTCATAAGATATATACCAGTGCCTGATTTTCCTACAAAGTTATATGTCAAAGCTTACTTGAAAGATAAGGATGCTTCTTAAGTTCCTCTAGCCAAGCTGAGCTTATTAGAATGCCTTGCTTCTTTCTAGTCTTCAGGAGAGATAGAATATCGTTTCTAATGTGCTTCTTCAATTATTTCTCTGAGATACTCCTCTTTTTTGTACCAAGAACACCAAAGAAAAAGTTCCTCTCTGGTAGTTTATTAGAGAGTTGTTTCTTGGTAGGAAGGTAAACTACCACTTCCTCATCTTACATGGCATCCTCATAAAGATTAGTGACTGAAATCTCAGGGTAGTTGGGAATTTCGATTAGTTTAATCTCTTTATTTTTAAAAGCTTTCTTCTCCTCACAAAGTATTGCTTTCAAGAATGAAATTTTGGTACCTTCCATCGTAGGAAGGAATAAACCAACTGTATAATATGTTAATAGTCATCAAGTTATCTTACCATGTAAAGTTAGGTATCGATAGAGATCGTCTTAACTTCTGAATCTTGAGATCATTTCTTGAGCCTCGACTCTTCTCATTTGATCATTGAGTGATTCCATCTTTGTTCCTATTCCTATTAATGAAATTCAAATTATAACTTATAGAATTCTGGATCCAATTGGTTAAAAACTTACTATTAAATATGGGCATCTTATAGGAGGTCAACCCTGCAAAGATACGTGGAGAAAGTTTGCAGAAGCTGTAACAAACTGCAGAGATGGAGCTCAATTTTAATCAATTTAGTTCCATTAATTAGTACTAAATTTGTTTAAATTTAATTAGTACTGCTACTAAATTCGTTTAATTTTAATTGGTACCAATTTAATAGTACAAAAACTTAATAAGTACCTAGTTTTAAACTAATGAAGTTTTAATGGAAAAGTTCCAAAATGGTTCAAAACCTAATTGGTACCAGTACCAACCCAATTTTATACTTGGTTGGTACCAAAATCAAAATTATTAAGAATGAAATTAGAGAATTAAAAGTAATAAAATAAACATAAATATGATCTCTAACACCTCTAAAACAACCATTATTGCTGTAGGATCAACTCCTATACAGAGTTACTATTACCAGAGAGGTTATTAGAGCTTAATAATAGAAATTTAAATTTGAATTTAAACATGGCGGCTAACTTAAATCGTAAAGCAGTTTCTCTTGGAGCAGGATAATCATAACTAAACTTTGGGTCCTCCAAGAAACCAGAAGTAATCTATATAGAAAGGGAGGTTGAGCTAAGAGTTCTAGAGTTTGAAGCAGAGGTCTTTAAAATTGAAGTTTAAAACAAGAAGTAGAGTGCAGAGGTGGGAGTTTAAACATAAATTGAATTGATTGAGGAAGAAAAGGAACAGCAACAGATAGACAAAGTAAAAACATTTTAATGTGAAGACTGCTAAAATTTCTTCTCAGCTGAGTCAAGCTTGAAGAGGCACATCAAAGAGATACACTCTGGTAGAGCTAAGATATATTTTAAGCATGATAAAGTAGATGGTAGGTATTAGTGCACAACATGCATGAAGTCTTATACTCATCCAGCCAAAGTAAAGAGGCATATGCAAAAGCACCTCTTAAGCGAATTCCTGATTAAAGATGAATAAACTTAAAAGCTTATACCTGCTAAAAGAAAAAACAAATCTCTCGAGTCATAAAGAGAACAGGAGGAGAGGCTCAAGAGACAGAAGCGATTTGAATCAATGAATCAGCCAGCAAATGGTACTCTTATAGCATGTCTTTAAGAAAGAGCTATGTATATACCTGCATTGAATGCAATTAATATTGACAGCTGTATTGAAAATTACTTGCATTTTGACCTGCCAAACAAGGCTAAACTTATAGTGGTTGATGAGTATGCTTACAAAGTATATCCTTTCAAGTATCTCATTAAAAACGAGCAGTATCAAAATGAATTTGCAAATGAATACATAATACTGAGGGAGGCTTAGAAAAAATAGTTTAAGAACTTACTTAGACTTGATGGAGTTATTCTTGGGCATGGCTTTGTTGCATTAAGACTAAAAAAGTTTGAAATGACTTTGAGAGAGTATCTCTGCCATAATAGATACCCAGATGATTTAAATGAGATACTATCAGAAATGATTAAGGGTGTATAAGAGCTTCATGAACTTGGGTATGTGCATTAAGATTTGAAGCCTGAAAATGTTATGATAAATCTCTGTCCATTAGAAATAGTCGTCATTGATTTCAATAGAGCGATAAGATAAGAAATAGTGACTTTAGCTAAGGTGCTTGGCACACCAGGATACTTTCCAATCAGGGAGAAGTGGACTAATGGCTCAGTTTAGTGGGATGTATGGGTATTGCTGCAATAATCTTAGAGTGCGATATGGAAAGTATGTCTTACTTTGGAACAAAGCACGAGAAACAATCAATAAGTTTGGCTTCTAAACATATATAACAGGAAGATGTCTGCAATGAAATTAAGAAGCTTGTAGAGATGATAATCGTAAGAGCTCCAGCTTATCCTAGATAATCATTAGAAGACATACATGAACCACTACAGAGAGCTAGATTCAAGAGGTACCACAAAGATAAGCAGATAAAATTCGTATGATTTAAGTAAACTAATAATCATTAAATATACATTAAATTCATATAAAACTTGCGTTTTCTCTACTAACCCCAATAAGACCCCAACTATACCCTACAAATCAAAGCACTTATAAACCTCACTAAGGGGTTTTGGGGTTTTGATTGGTTAAAATAGTTTCTAATTAATAAGTCAAACTACAAAGTCTAAACTTTATTTGGTTATTAGTTTTGAATTTTCAAATATTTCTAATTATTAGGTATTATTAACTTCCACCCTCTCTTGGGTTGCTCTATAATTCTAATGTTTCCAAATTAAATGAAATATAAATAAACTGGATTGGTTATAAATAGTTTCTAATTAATAAGTCAAACTACAAAGTCTAAACATTATTTGGTTATTAGTTTTGAATTTTCAAAAATTTCTAATTATTAGGTATTATTAACTTCCACCCTCTCTTGGGTTGCTCTATAATTCTAATGTTTCCAAATTAAATGAAATATAAATAAACTGGATTGGTTATAAATAGTTTCTAATTAATAAGTCAAACTACAAAGTCTAAACGTTATTTGGTTATTAGTTTTGAATTTTCAAATATTTATAATAATTAAATCTATCTTAATTAATTTCTATCGTCACCCAAATCTTGTAAATAACTACATTGGGGTTTTACTAGAGATGAATAGATTCAAAACACCAAAACCCCTTAGTGAGGTTTATAAGTGCTTTGATTTGTAGGAAATAATTGGAGTCTTATTGGGGATAGTAGAGAAATTAGGCCAATTTACAAAATGAGAAATAGAAATTAGCGAAATTTAGGGTCGATTTATGATGAGTAATATTTAGATTTACTGCTTAAGCTTAGGTATGGTACAAGTATTAATATAGACTAAGTCAAACCAGTGTTGAATTATACAGCCATAGCAAGACTCCTACACAAGAGTGCCCCAACCGTTAGGTATCATTGCTTGTTAGCTGTTTAACATTATAACTCAGGCTCTAGAAAACATCCTGCAAGAAAATAAAAGTTCTCACAGCACCATATTGACTACCTCTGCGACTCAAAGACATTAAAGTATTGAGCTCACTTTCCTCTTGACTAACGAGCTGTCATGTTTCATCGCAAGTTTCCAGACATGCGTATCTCTCCTTAGACTATAGCCAATATTTATAGACGAAATGGTATTACTTTCAAGACTGTCAACAGAGTTAAGAAAGTGATTGATTTTACAGTGCCATTTTATAGCAATAATTTAAACTATATATATGATTAAATGCAGAGAGCTATTGATAATAACATCAAGTTCATACATGCAGATGAAGCTGTGTTTACGTTCAACACTTTATTAATAAGTCAAGGTACAAGAAGTATGATAACATAGAAGTTTATGACTAAAAAGTAAAGGTAGTCACTCATGCAATTTTAGCAGGTATAAGTGAAAATTCAGGCTTAGAGAGTTATGTGATTCACCCTCGCTCTATTAAGCGAGAGTAGTATATAGAGATCCTACATAAGCTCAGAGAGAAGTATAGCAACCAAGAGATCATCCTGTTTGTTGATAACCTATCAGTTCATAAGACTAAGGAGTCTAAGAAAGCTTATGAAAACCTAAACATAACCCCTGTATACAACGTTCCTTACAGCCCTTAATTTAATGGAATAGAATTCTACTGGAGTTAAATAAAGACTCACTACAAGAAGCTTCTGCTGTATCATCTTATGCATGACTTGCCCATCGATACAGTAGACTTGATTCAAAGCAGCTGTAAGAGAGTGAGCGTAGATAAGACAACAATTTGTGCGAGAAAGGGAAGAATGAATGTTTATAAATAAGTTTTAGATTTAAACGAATGAATATATTCACATATTAAACTGGCCCATAAATGGGTTTGGCTTCTCTTTCTTCTCCTCTTCTTATGGCTTGCTTGGGCCCATATTTCTTCTCTTTGTGCCAGCTCCTGCATCTATGTTTATTTCATCTGGCTTTTAAGCATCTTTATAAAGTCTCTTGCTCACTTCATGAATTATCTGTGACTTTCTCTCTCTATGAACCTTAGCATGCTCTTTCATAAGATATATACCAGTGCCAGATTTTCCTACAAAGTTATATGTCAAAGGTTACTTGAAAGATAAGGATGCTTCTTAAGTTCCTCTAGCCAAGCTGAGCTTATAAGAATGCCTTGCTTCTTCTAGTCTTCAGGAGAAATAGAATATCGTTTCTTATGTGCTTCTTCAATAATTTCTCTGAGATAATCCTCTTTTATTGTACCAAGAACACCAAAGAAGAAGTTCCTCTCTGGTAGTTTATTAGAGAGTTGTTTCTTGGTAGGAAGGTAAACTACCACTTCCTCATCTTACATGGCATCCTCATAAAGATTAGTGACTGAAATCTCAGGGTAGTTCGGATTTCAATTAGTTTAATCTCTTTATTTTTAAAAGCTTTCTTCTCCTCACAAAGTATTGCATTCAAGAATGAAATTTTGGACCTTCCATCGATGGAAGGAATAAACCAACTGTATAATATGTTAATAATCATCAAGTTATCTTACCATGTAAAGTTAGGTATCGATAGAGATCTTCCTTACTTCTGAATCTTGATATCATTTCTTGAGCCTCGACTCTTTTCATTTGATCATTGAGTGATTCCATCTTTGTTCCTCTCCCTATTAATAATTTCAAATTATAACTTATAGACTTCTGGATCCTATTGTTTAAAATCTTACTATTAAATATGGGCATCTTATAGGAGGTCAACCCTGCAAGATACGTGGAGAAAGTTTGCAGAAGCTGTAACAAACTGCAGAGATGGAGCTCCATTTTTATCAATTTAGTTCCATTAAATTAGTACTAAATTTGTTTAAATTTAATTAGTACTGGCACTAAATTCGTTAAATTTTAATTGGTACCAATTTAATAGTACCAAAACTTAATTAGTACCTAGTTTTAAACTAATGAGGTTTTAATGGAAAAGTTCAAAAATGGTTCAAAACCTAATTGGTACCAGTACCAACCTGAATTTTATCTAAGTTGGTACCAAAATTAAAAATATTAAGCATGAATTTAGAAAAATTATAGTAATAAACTTAGTATAAATATGATGTCTAACGCCTAAGAATCAACCATTGTTGTTGCAGTACCAACTCCTATACAAAGTTACTATAACTAGAGAGGTTATTAGAGCTTTATAATAGAAATTTAAATTTGAATTTAAACATGGCGGCTAACTTAAATCGCAAAGCAGTCTCTCTTGGCAGTGGTAATCTTAGCTAAACTTTGGATAAACTAAGAAGCCAGAGATCATATACATTGAAAAGGAGCCAGAGCTTAAAGCTCTTGAGTTTGAATCAGAGGTGTTTGTTCTAGAAATAAATATAAGGAAGCAGAGAGCAGAGATAAGTATTTAAACGCTAATCGAAGATGTTGAGGAGTTAAAAGAACATCTCCCACTAGAAAAGATTAAAGAATTCTAATGTGATGAATGCTAAAATTTCTTCTCAACTGATTCGAGCTTGAAGAGGCACATCAAAGAGATGCACTCTGGGAGAGCTAAGATATATTTTAAGCACGAAAAGGTCGATGGCAGGTATTAGTGCACGACTTGCATGAAGTCTTACACTCACTCAGCTAAAGTTAAAAGACACATTCAAAAACATCATTTAAGTGAGTTTTTAATGCAAGATAAAGAAACATAAAAACTTATACCAGCCAAGAGAAATTCCAATACTATAGAGTCTTAAAGAGAGCAGGAAGAGAGACTTAAGAAGCAGAAACGTTTTGAGTCAATGAACCAACCAGCTAATGAATTATATATAGCATGCTTGTAAGAGAGAGCTATGTATATACTTGCATTAAATGCAGTAGATCTCAGTTTTTGCATTGACAACTATTTACATATTGATGTGGCTAACAAGGCAAAACTCATAGTAGTTGATGAGTATGCTTATAAAGTATATCCTTTCAAATATCTTATTAGGAACGAGCAGTATCAAAATGAGTTTGCCAATGAATACATAATACTAAGAGAGGCTCATAAAAGGTAATGCAAGAACTTGCTTAAACTCGATGGAGTTATTCTTGGACATGGTTTTATTGCACTACGACTTAAGAAATTTGAAATGACTCTAAGAGATTATCTCTACCATAATAGATACCCAGATGACTTGAATGAGATACTCACGGAAATGACCAAGGGTGTGAAAGAGCTGCATGATCTAGGGTATGTTCATAGAGATTTGAAGCCAGAAAATGTAATGCTAAATCTCTGTCCTTTAGAAATAGTAGTCATTGATTTCAATAGAGCAATAAGGTAAGAAATAGTGACTTTAGCTAAAGTGCTAGGCACACCTGGGTACTTCCCAATAAGAGAGAAGTGGACTAATGGCTCTGTTTAGTGGGATGTCTGGGCGGTAGCAGCAATTATTTTAGAGTGCGATATGGAAAGTATGTCGTACTTCGGAACAAAGCAAGAAAAGTAATCAATAAGCATGGCTGTTAAACATATAAAGCAGGAAGATGTATGCACTTAGATTAAGAAAATGGTTGAGATGATCATAGTAAGAGCTCCAGCATATCCAAGATCATCATTAGAAGATATACTTGAAACATTAAAGAGAGCTAAGTTCAAGAGATACCACAAAGATAAGCAGATAAAATTTGTTTGAATTAAGCACATTAATACTCATTAAATATTCATTAAATTCACATAAAACTTGCGTTTTCTCTACTAACCCCAATAAGACCCCAACTATACCCTACAAATCAAAGCACTTATAAACCTCACTAAGGGTTTTGGGGTTTTGATTGCAGCTAATGTTAATATGTTGCAATTATATCTTAAATGACTCACAGAGGTCGTATATGAAGTTTATGTAATCTAGAGAGTCATAGAGAATGTTATGATCAACTATTTTATAGCTTGCTATGTTCTCAATCAAAGCTTCTAAATTTCTTGAATTCTCTATATATTTTAGTAATTGTCGATAAGCATGATCAAAACTGATTCTTGATAATGATTCACATATTTGAAAGTTTACTTTGAACGCGTATCTATTTAGCTTCAAAAACCTCTTTACTTATAAACAAACGAAATCAGATAGATGCTGATTATGTGCAATTTGCATTATCAAGTAATATTATTCATTATTTGAGGCTGTCTTCAATAATCTGACGAAAGCTTTCATTACATAAACAGATAGCTTAAAATTTAACTTTAAATGATTTTAATCTAATCTTAAAAGGTATGCTATACTCTAAGTTATGTTATTTGAAGAAAGAAAGCCTAAGAACATACTGGCTAATAAGTTTGTAAACTCACTAGAATTTTGCTTAATAAAAAAGAAATTTTGATTTTGCTCATAATTTGTTATATAGTTAGGATAAGTATTATTTATAACTAGATTGCTTAATTGAATTAATCAATATTATTCTATGCTTTTCTCATTTTCTGTTATTAATCAGCTAATTGGAATTTACTTTTCATTCTTTTCATAAACTTATATGTTATCTTAATAATTTTAGTGCAAAGTCAAAGCTTTTCCTCAGCATAATTTGTTTAGCTTCTTAACCACAGCAGTTGAACTTCTATAAGATAGCAATTCTAAATTATAATATTGAACAGTTAATCATTTTCCAAGTTTTTAAGAGTGTGATACAAAATTTCTATTAGATGTTCAATACTTTCTTCATGGGTTTGCATAAAAGTGAAAAGTTCATGTTTATTGATTTAGTTTAGGAGTTTTTATTAAGTCTTCTACAATTAAATAACTATTTTTAATTATGAGATAAAATAATAGACCTTTTGGATATTGCTGTATTTCATTTATTGAAATTAATTTTAGTGAAAAAACTGAATTAAAAAACCTTCTTTTATATATGTAAAATTTCATCCACATCCTTTGTGACTTAATATGAAATTATTAAGACCATCCAGAGAGATGCATGAAATGCTTGCGCGCATTCTTTACTTCTCATTATTTATTCGTGGCTCTTGCATTCTTATGTAAGAAATTTGCACATATAGTCAAAAATGTGAGAAATAACTCTTTAGAGCTCGTAATCTTTAGTAAAAGACCTGATTGAGTGTAAATCTTTTTCAATCAAGTTTCAGAGCAGCACTATAAAACTATTTAAAAATAACTTAATAAACTGGTTGAATTCTTCTCAATGCTACTTTAAATAATGAAGGAATTAATATAATTATAGAGAGTAATAAAATGATGAAAAGAATAATATTACATATAAAAATTTCAAGCATGATTATAGGAAAACAAAATCAATTAGAAATATAATTTATTAAAATATGTTAGGATTTATCCATAATTTTTGAATATAAATTTTGTATATTCCTTAAATAACTTTGCATCCAATTAATTTATTAGAAATTTTACATTAGAACTACTTCTAGAATATCTTGGCTTCTTGAAAATGCCTAATCCATGCAATGGAATAGTTTTCCAAGCAACCCAAAAACTATTATGACTCTTTGAGGTAAAGACAACTTAAAATTTAAATTTTAACTTAATAAACTATTGATGTCGTGAAATGTAAGGTTAAGCAATGTGTCGATACAAATAAACTATAGATATGATATAAAAGTTTAAATTATTACTGTCAAATCAGATTCAATAGGTTTCCCATTATGTAGTTCATTTCTTAGCATAGAGACAATTATGTCTATTAACCCATTTTGATAAGAGTATTCTAGGTTTAGCTCTTCCATTTTCCCAGAATGTGTTTAATTAATTTCAAATTCTGAGCAAAGCTATCTTATACATTTTCCCCTTTTTACAGCAGCTTAAAGTTTTAATCTAAGTTTTCAATCTACTGTTTAAGTGACTAAACATTGTGGAAGTTTACAAAAGCTAAATGATATGATTTATCAAAGTTTATATTAAGATTTTAGAAATACTATGGATTTACCTGATTGTCAATCGTCAATTAATTACAGCTTTAATTCTCTTTCATTAACTCGAATTAGCTATCTAATTAATCATATTGATCAAAATCTTGGAACCCCTCAGTCAAAGTCTATTGATCGAAGCTATAGTCTTCTCTATTTCTCAATTTCCTGTAAAACTTTGAATCTAATTCTGCCCTTTTTTATTTCATCTTAGTATGCTTGTTCTTCTTTCGCAAGTTTACCACGAAATTCATCGCTCGATCATATTCTTTGTAGTTCTAACTAATGTAAATTACATTTTGAATTCCAAATCTATGATTCGCTAAATTCACAGATCTCTCTTTTTAATCTATAAATTGCATCTAATTAATAATATAACTTACTTGAAAGGAATCTGTTTCTTTCCAAATCCTAATTTGGTTCAAAGTTAAAAAATGAAAGTGATGTGAAAGGATTAACAGATTGAGTAGATTCATTATTTGAGATGTATGGGTATTCAAATTAATTGCCCACTTCAATTTTGCTTGAGAAAGATTAAGTTTGCATTTTAAATTGTAAATCAAAATTAAATTATTAAATTCTTTACTCAACAGTACTTATACTTCTTAATCTCAAGTATTAGATTTCTGCATTAACAATTTATTTTATTCAAAAGATTCACATATTAATTTTTAATTTAATCATTAATTATGATGAGTTTTCTAAGGGGTCTCTCCTTTAACAGTTTTTTTCTCTAAATTCTAAAACAACATGACTGCTTGATTGCAATATTTTTTCTATGTAATTTGGCATATTTTTAAGTAGATTCATCTAGCTAAATTGTATGTTATTGCTACTTTCTAGATTAGCATCAGTCTAAAAGCGATACTATGATTTAGACTTTTTCATGTTTGGAGTGATTAAATTTCCTATATTGTTTCCATATTAAATGATATTTTGTTACGCTAAACTTTGTTTCAAAAGCCTTGAAGACATATAACCGGTTGAAGTTTATCTATGTTAAGTGTTTACTGAATTTTATATTTTATTTAGATCATCAAATATTTTATTTTGTGATCTTTTCTTATTATTTTTATTAGAAATAGTGTCTTAGCTTAATAACTCTGTATTTTCGGAAATATCTAGCTATATTTAGGGATATTTATCTCGGATTTAGTTGTTTCTAGCAGTTTTTGGTATATTTTAATAAAAGTTTTTCATTTTAGAATTGGACTCATACTATTTTTAAGCATCAGAAAATTGATCAATTTGCTCTGATTTAATCATTTTTGAAATGCTTGATTATGCAGGAAACTTCTGATAGTATAGAAAGCTACCCTCTAAATTATTTCTCTTAGTCGTTATTGATAGAAAGCTAGAATTATTTTGGATATTCAAAAATATTTTCACTCTTCATTTTCTAAATTTGGTCTACTTTAAAATGATTCAAGTCCGGAGTCTTTACACTTCTGAATTATTAATTTAAATCAAGCAAAATACTTCGTCTTCTTTTCTCGGTATTCAATCTCTTTATTTCGAAAAATTGCTAACTTGAGGATGTTTGAGTGTTACTTGGGGTTTTAGATTTCTTTTTCTGATTTGCTATTAAATTTCTTAAAGTGTTAATTGCATTTTCTTAATTTATTGTTTGAAGTTTCCAATCTATTTTTGAGTTAATTTCTCAAGGTCTCACATGAATTCAGTTTTTCCCTTTTAATAAATGTGCATATTTGAAAATATTTTAGGAGCGTTATCCATATCGATATGTTCACCTATGTTTATAAGTTTGTCTACTCCTATGTTCTTGGACAACACTCTTTCTATAATAATTTTAATAAAATTTAAATATCTTACCTCTCTCAATATTTTTCTCAATTTTTGTCTTGTAAAATTTAAGATACTCTGGATTTTATATAGCTTCATACATATCAGTATATCCTTTTTTAAACTGCTCTAAGAACAATTTAAGGAAGCTAATACTTTTATTTTATTTCTACTTATTTAAAAATGATTTATTAACCCTGCCTATTTTTCTATAAAAGATTAGCTTAATCAAATATATTTACCGTCCTTTTCTAATGAAAGCAGAGATTTGCTATACAATTCAAACTCTTTAATCTTAAACTAAGCATTAGAGAGTATCTATTTATGTGACGAGCTTTCCTTAAGACTGCTCTTATGATTTTAAGCATAAAGTATTTCCTGTTTTTTATTTATTCTCGCCTCACTTATATATTTAATTTCCTCATCTTTTATAGTTAAAACCCTAAATCATTTAATTATAAAGTCAATATAATTTTGAAATTATTATTCATAAAATTAATATTATATATTCAAGGCTTTGCCTAATCTTATTAAATTCTTAAAACTCTCTCGATCACACTAATCACTCATTAATTTAAGTCTTTAAATTAACTTTATTTAGGATGTCTTTGAAATAAATAAGCTATGAAATAAAATTAATAGTAGATATAGTTGTCTATATTATTATCTAAAAGAAATTAAAAGTTATTGAATAATTCTGATTTAAAACATATATTTAATTAATTTATAATACAAATATAGAAAGCTTAATAATGGAATTATTTTACTCTTCGAGTCTGAAACTTTATAGAAAGAAATTATTATAAATATTCTTCTTAAATTTCACTTTAAAGAAATGTCACATCAAATTAAACTAAAGCTTAATAACTAACTTATTAACTTAGAAAAATAATATTTTAATAAAAAATATAGTTTATAGTAGATTATTTACAATAGCTAGAAAAAGAAATTAAATTGCTTTAAAATAAGTAATCAATGCATCTAATAATCTTTAAATAAATAAAAATAGACAAATCTGTTTGTTTAATATCTTTTTCAAGACCTGTTGTATTCTATTAAAGATTAAAGTAAAGAAGGTTGTTATCTTACTGAAGCGAAAGCTTGGTTAACTAAGCTATTCTCAGTGCCTTTATTAAGAGAATCATCGAGTTAATTCATCTGAGTTTTTATCTATCTCATCCTTTTGTCCATTTACTATTTGCTTACTTTGTTATAATATTTCTAGTAATCTTTCATAAATTCCTTCAAGATCGTCTAAATCAAATTATTTTTGATCACCAAAGAAATCTCCATCGCTCTACTTGATTCTTTACTCCCTAACTTTCGAGATAATTATAATAAGGCTTAATTTTAAATTTTAGACAAAAATAAATATGAACTTTGAAGGCAATTGAAGTTTTCCCTCTCTCCATTACATCAATAATCTTTTTTATTTAATTGAACAAAAAACTATAGTTTAAAACCTATCTAAGTTTCTAGGCAAATTTGCTTTTTCCTTAATTTTCCCTCCCTCCTTATGAGTTAAAATTTTCATATGAAATTGCCAGAGAGTTTCTTTTGCTATTGTTAGCAAAGATATTTTTCAGCCTGCTTCCCTAATTATTAGGATTTTTGTTTTTCATTTTTAAACATGCCCCATTATTCAATAAATTTGAACTTTAGTGCTATTAAGCTGCATTTACAAATGAAAATTTTTAAGGCGAATTACTATTTTGAGGAGTCATACTTTTTATTTTCGCTTTTTACTTGTCATTTGGAGAGCCTTTTTTACTGTTACTACGACTATTAATTTCTTTCAAATTAAGATGAGGCATAAATTTCTGACTTGATCTTGGAGTATAGTGATCTTACTAGATCTAGGCTTTATTTATGTTTGAAACTTCCTTGTAGAATCTTTCAAATTAATCGAAAGATGATGATTATTTCTTCATTATACCTTAACTCACATTTTTCTATGACAAGCTTCATTCTATAGCAAACTTGCTAGAGAAAAGTGTTTAAGAAGTAATTTATCTTGTTGAATATCGACTGATCTTTTTGTATTTCAAGTATGATTTAATTATACTTCAATTTAATGTTGTTGTTATGAGATAATTTTTATTTCTCACTCACTGAATTTTCAGTTCTCATCGTCTTGTACTAAAACTACGGATTCTTTACTCTTTCTTTAAGCAAGCAATTTTTCTAAGTCTTTCATTTGATTTAATTAGTTTAACAATTTTTCAAGTTAACTTGTGCTTTATTACTTTTATCCAAATAAATCATTGTAGAGTTTATTTTTCGAATCTAATCTAAACTGAGAATTCTCAAAGTTTTTTTTTATATAATATCTAAACTTAATGCCTTGAATTACAATGTTTATTTTTGTATCTTTGAGATTTCTTCCATATTTTATTAAGAAATGCATCAGTCAATTTTTATTCATAGCCTATAAGTAATTCATACTAATTTTTCATGATATCTTCATTTATAATAAATATTAATTCTAGACTTTGGGTAGTCTTTCTTCTTAAAGGACTGTTCATTCTTTAAGAATCATTCGTATGAAGCTTTCTTTGAGAGCTTCCAATATTATTACTTTGAGGGATCAATCTCACAATTTACTAACTTGTCTCTCTATTTCTAATTTAAGATTTACTTTGAGGACTTTTAGTCTCATTAAACTCCAAAATTTTATTTAAAGGTTTCTAGTTTCTTACTGACAACTCTTTTTAAGTATCTTCTCTTTGATCAAGGTGTTACTTTAAATCTTCAATTATTTATGTGGTTCCTGTTTATTTTTAAACCTTCTGAAGATTCAAGGAAATTCTTCTACTATTAGATGTACGTTCCTCATTTTATGAATCTTTTACTTTCACTTAATCAATAATTCTTGAAAAATCTACCACTTTCTGAATAAAGACAAAGTCAGAGATGAATTTATACTCCCGCTCTTTAATCTATTCTTTTTTTTGCTCAAATTTATTAAAATCCATTTTTTAGTTTTCTTTCTTGATATTAAGGAGCCTTTATGACAATCTCTTAAATTCCATTTACCTATCTACATATTCTTTTTTTAATTCTTAGTTTTCTTTAAGTTCCATTAAAAGTTACTGTCTTCTCTCTTATATTAATGATTGATGCTTTTTCCTCATTTCGTTCAAATTTCTTCTGAATTATATGATGCCATCCAGAGAGTTTTTCTAATAAATAGTAATTGAATATGATATGATTTGACTTACGTTTCTTGAAGTTGAAAGCTGACTCACTCTTTAGATTCCCTCAGAAAATGCATAAGTTTTTTCATAATCGGGTGATATTTTTGAAAGTTTCAATCCGTCATGTACCTTTTATTCTTTAAGTTCGAATAGCATATATTCAAGTTGTTCTTTTTCAAGTTCTGGCATTACAGCTTTATTCTCTGCGTCATATAATGGTTAAAATATAGAGTTTGACTTTTAAGTAAATAAGGAAAATGTGGATGAAAAAACTTAATTATAGAGTCTATCTTAAACATTATCTCCTCGTTTTTCAATCTCTCGAACACTGAAAATTGAGGCTAAATGCTCAGAGCTAATTTAAGATTTAATTTCAACATTTGACCAAAGACCAGATGCATCAAAACGATTTCCATCTTTCATTTGTGTTCTAAGCTCTTTAAGCTTTAATACTTCTAAGCTAAATCCATTTCTAGATTTTTCTATTTCTTTTAATATGTAGTTTACTTGATCTAGCTGTTGTTTTAACTATAAGTCAGAATATTATTATAGAACTTTGTAAATATATAAAAGTTAAGTGAAGTTCATTCAAATTTGTTTTACTCAAATATTTTAGAGTACTTGCTATAAGTTTTGATCTAAATATCTTACCTCTTAAACTTGACTTTCTGATAGTACTTTTTTTTCTTTAGCTTCAAGTTGTAGAGTGAATTAATCAAGCTGGCTATTAAAATCTTCTTCAATAAGATCTCTCTACTTATTTTTATTCATTTTATTTTTTTATATTATATTGTTAATACCAATTTATCTATTTCCACTTATTTTTTATATTATTCATCACTCAAGAAATAGTTTGGTAAAGTCAATAATTACATTTATTTAAGTTAATACTAAACAAAGAATAAGATTTTTGAGAAATTTAATAGTGTCCTAAGGACCCTTAATTTTCAATTAAAACCATAAAATTTAAGTTTAAAGCGAGAATTTTTAGCTATAACTAGCACGCAAAGTTAATCTAGCAAACTTCTTCTCATTGTTTAGTTTAAAAGTTATTTAATGATTAAAGTTAATACAAGAGGTTAGAATTATATATAGAGAGAGTTGTTCAATTGTTATAAGCAGTTTGATTGGTATAATACTTAATATAAAGAAATTTCAAAGTTTTAATATTAAAAATGTAAAAGTTTGGTTATTGAGAGTAGATATTTTTATTGCTAATGTTGCTTGTAAACAAGATACATGCACATTTTATTGTAGGGAATCTGAAACTATTTAATTCAGATTTCAGGATTTAATCATTGAGAAAACATAACTATCCTTATATTAGTTCCATCTATTTGACTAGGATCTATAGTAATTAACTTTTGAAAATAAAATGAAAATTGAGGATCTTTATCATCTTAATTCTATTTCAAATCTTCATGATGCCCATTTTTACTCTAGTTACAATCATTACTTATTGAACCTGAAACTAAATTCTAGGTATGACCCTTGCCAAGTTAGATCAGCTTTTTATAGCTCACACTTAACTTGCTGTTATCTGTTTAATCAGACATCAGTTTCTTTAAGGCTCTTTCATGTCTATTCAGGAAGGTTTCATCGTCTGTTAACTCTATTTCATCGTCACTGCTCTATCCTAGACTTTCTTATGAATTTAAGATCGTTTTATTGCTAAGAATAATATCTATTGACTGCATTTCTTGGGAAATTGCGACTTAAATATCAGGGTCTTTGTGAAGGTCTAAAAGCTAACGAGACTCTGGAATGACTATATTCGATTGATTTCTCCAAGAGGAGGTGTCCATCTCCATGTTGCTTCTCATGGATGAAGGGTGAAATCCAAGCGATACTATATTATTGATATTGTATATATCTGACTTGAGAGATGGATCTATCATTTTCTTAAAATATTGGAGGATATCCATTTAGTTCTAAATTGACCCTTTAGAATAAATTAATGAGATTTCATTTAATAAGCTTTCAAAATTGAAGAAAACTAAATCTTGTACAATTTAATTATAAAGGCAAATGTTATGATCAAACCTAGAACTGAGAAAAGTAGTCTTCTAAACTAAACCCTAAGGCTTGGGCTTACGACCTCTTTTCTTAGGCTAGTGGTTTATTGAAGATTTACCAGACTTTTTAAGAGATCTCTTCCCAAGAATCGACTAAGTTTAATGGCTATTAAGAATATTTTTATACTTTCTCATATTTTTATTTAGCATTTATAGATTATGCCTAACATTCTTAGCAATTTTACTGTTAAAAGTATTTTTTTGGATTTATTGAGTCTCTATCCTTTCTAATTATTAATTTATAAGGAGGCTATCAGTTGCTAATTGAGCTTGTTTACAGTGTTTACATTAGAAATGATTTAAATTTACCTATTTTTTTCAATAAATAGAGTTTAAGATAAAATGAAAAGCGCTGGGGTCTCTAGGATTCTTTCTTGGCCTTCCCCTTTTTCTTTTCTCAATCTAACCTAAAGGAGATCACAAAGCAAATTTCTTAATTTGAATCCAAGTCACAAATTAATTCATATTTTAATGATAAAAGTTCTATCTCTGTTACTAGCATCAACTTTTGCGCAAAATCGTCCATTCTACATTGTCTTTTAATTCAAAATAGAGATCATTATATACTCTAACAAAATAAAGTCGTTATTTAAATAAAGAAAAGCCAATCACCTTAGAATTGAATTTAAGATTGAGTAGCTGTTCTTAATTTATAGATTGTCAATTTGTGATTGATTTGGGAAGGGTTTAAGATTTTCTCTTGGATAGAAGGGCGAGAATGTTTGGTTGGTGGAAGTTTCCACGTAATGTGTAGAATCCTCAATATTCATTGAAAAGTCGTCCTTTGTCTCTTGCTAGTCTAAAAAAATAGTTTTATTAGTTCTATAGATAATTTTATTATCTTAGTTTGATCGTAGTATTGTACATAATAGTATTGTTAAACTCAAAAACTAATATGTACTAAAAATCATTTATAATAATATCTTATCTATAAAGAGAGTCAAAACCCCTAAGTGAGGTTTATAAGTGTTTTAATTTTAAGGTATAGTTGGAGTCTTATTTGGGTTAGTAGAGAAAACGCATGTTTTATTTGAGATTGATATGTATTTAAAGTATACTATTGTAGAAATACATTTGAATTTGGAAAATTAATTATAATTAAATTTATTATAATTTAAAATCAAGGCAGTTAAAGTTGGCCAATTTAAACGATCTTAGGCTCATTCGATAGAGAATTCAAAATTAGCTGGACTTTATTATTGGCGGTACTATTTTATCGCATCCAGGGAGCGAGATAACTCGACTTTAATGTGAGGCTATAATTTAATGAATTTAGATAAGTTTAATTAAAGTCGAGTTATCTCGCTCCCTGGATGCGATAAAATAGTACCGCCAATAATAAAGTCCAGCTAATTTTGAATTCTCTATCGAATGAGCCCTAGATCGTTTAAATTGGCCAGCTTTAACTGCCTTGATTTTAAATTATAATAAATTTAATTATAATTAATTTTCCAATTTCAAATGTATTTCTACAATAGTATACTTAAATCAACAACTTTTATATACTTGTCATTATTATACCTTTTAAATCTTGCTGTCCTAAATGGCTCTGGCATGTCATCTAAGCTTTACCTAGGATAGGCTGGTGCTCTTACGATTATCTTCTCTACTGTCCTTTTAATTTCTTAGCAAGCTTCATCTTACTTAATATGCTTCTCTGCTAAGTTTATTGATTATTTTTCATGCTTAGTTCCAAAGATGACATGCTTTCCATGTCGCATTCAAGTATTATAGCAGCAACTGCCCATACATCCCACTATACTGAACCATTAGTCCACTTCTCTCTTATTGGGAAGTATCCTAATGTATCAAGCACCTTTGCTAAAGTAACTATCTCCTGTCTTATTGCTCTAATGAAATCGATAACTACTATTTCTAAAGGGCAGATGTTCAACATAACATTCTCAGGTTTTAAATCTCTGTGAACATAACCAAGCTTGTGAAGTTCTTTGACACCCTTAGTCATTTCAGATAGTATCTCGTTTAAATCATCTGGGTATCTGTTTTGATAAAGATACTCTCTAAGAGTCATTTCAAATTTCTTCAGCCTTAGAGCAATTAATCCACGACCGAGAATAACTACATTTAATTTAAGCAAGTTCTTGCAGCCTCTTCTCTATGTTTCTCTGAGTTTCATATATTCATTAGCAAACTCATTTAGATACTGCTCGTTCTTAGGAAGATAGCTGAAAAGACACACCTTAAAGGCATACTCTTCAACCACTATGAGTTTAGCTTTAGCAGGTACGTACGTCTAAGTTCATGTAATATTCAATGCTGCTATTAAGATCAACTGCATTTATGGAGGAATAAACTTAGCTCTCTCTTAGAAGCGGACTTAGAAGGTTCTACCTGCTGGTTGATTCATTAATTCCATCCGCTTTTATCTTTTAAGTTTCTCCTGTTGCTCTCTTTATGATTCAAGAGTATTAGATTTTCTTTTAGCTGGCACTAATTTTTAAGTCTCTTTATCTTAAATTAAAAACTCACTCAGGTGATGCTTATACATTTTCTTCTTAAATTTAGCTGAGTGAGTATAAGATTCTCACAAGTCGTGCACTAGTATCTGCCATCAACCTTATCATGCTTAACATATACCTTACTCTTACCAGGGTGTACCTCTTTCATTTGTTCTTAAAGCTTTAATCAGTAGAGAATAAATTTTAGCGGTCTTAGCATTCAAAAGTTTTTATCTTTTCAATCTGTAGATGTTCATTTACTTCCTTAACATTCTCAATTAATGTTTAAACTCTAAAATCAACTTTCTGTTTCTTGTCCTAAACTTCAATAATAAAAACCTAGGCTTCAAATTCAATAGCTCTTAGCTCTGCCTCCCTCTCAATATAGATAACTTCTGGTTTCTTAGTGGATCCAAAGTTAATCTATGATTAACCAATTCCTAGAGAAGTAGCTTTTCGGTTTATGTTGACCGCCATGTGTGTTTAATGAGTAATCTCAAATTAATTTTAATCTATTCACTTATTAACTAAATCAAACCATCAATTTAAGTTGTGACGTATTTCAGAATGAGTTGACGTGGCAAAGCGTGATTCCTGGATTAGAATCTTTAAGACCAAAAACTCCTTAAAAAACCGATCTGCCTCCCAGTACCACCTACTCCCTCTAATCAGGATGTAAAACCACAGAGCCAACGTTATGGATGTGGGTACAGAGCCTGAGAGAGTAGGCTTGACTAGAGGTTCATGGTGAAAAATCTGCTCGTGTCACTTGCTGCTGGGAACGTAATCCCTGTCCTTTCGCTGTGATAGCTTATCGCCTCTACATGGTGACAGTCATGTTTAAATTCAAATTTAAATTTCTATTATAAAGCTCTTAAAACCTCTATAGCTATATCTGGATTATATAGTAGTTGCAAGAGCATTAATGATGGTTTGATCTAAGCGATAAGACTTCATATTTATACTCAGTTTATAAATATAATTTTTGTAATTTTACGCTTAATAATTTTGATTTTGGTACCAACTCAGATAAAGTTCAGGTTGGTACTGGTACCAAATAAGTTTTGAACCATATTGGAACTTTTTCCATTAAAACCAATCTCATTGGATTAAAACTAGGTATTTATTAAGTTTCGATACTATTAAATTGGTTCTAAATAAATTAAACGGATTGAATACCAGTATTAATTAAATTTAAACAAAAAAACTTAGAACTAATTTAATGGAACTAAATTGATAAAAATGGACCTCCAATCTCTGAAGTTTGTTACATCTTCTGCCAACTTTATCCACGTATCGTTACCAGGTTGATCTCCTATAAGATGCTCATATTAAATATTAAGTTTTAAATTATAGATTCCAGAAGTCTATTAATTAAAACTTGAAATTCAATTAATAGGAAGAGGAAAAAAGATGGAATCACAAAGTATTGTAATGAAAAGGTTTGAAGCTCAAGAAATGATTTGAAGATTTAGAAGCAAGAAAGGTCTCTATCGATACCTCAATCAACATGGTAATTATACATTGTAAACTAAAAAAATGCTCTAGTTGGTTTATTTCTTCCAACTATGGAAGGTACCAAAATATCATTCCTTAAAGCTATACTCTGTGATGAGAAGAAAGCTTTTTAAAAACAAAGAGATTAATCTGATTGAAATACGCAACTACCCAGAGATTTCAGTCACTAATCTCTACGAGAATGCAATGAAAGATGAAGCTGTAGCAGTTTACCTTCCTAGCAAGAAAAAATTCTCAAACAAGCTTCCAGAGAGGACCTTCTTCTTTGGTGTTTTTGGTACTTTGAGAGAAAGTTATATAAAAAAATAATTGAAGAAGATCATAATAAAGCTAATTAAATGAAAAAAAGAATACTAATAAGTGAGAGCTGGCTTGCTGAACTTAAGAAGCATCCTTATCTTTCTAGTAAGCTTTGATTTATTACTTTTTAGGGAAACCTGGAACTGGTATATTTCTGATGAAAGAGAATGCAAAGGTTCATAGAGAGAGAGAGAAAGTCTCAAACCATTCATTAAGTTAGCAAGAGACTTTATAATGAAGTTTAAAAGCCAGAAGATATGAACATAGATGCAGGAGATGGCAGTAAGAGAAGAAACTTAGGGCCTGTCAAGCCTTAAGAAGAAGAAAAGAAAGAGAAGCCTAATCTTTTTAAGAGTTCGTTTAATATGTGAGCTAATTCATTCATTTAAGTCTAACACTTATTAATAAACATTGATTCTCCCTTTCCTTGCACATATCGTTGTCTAGTCTTTACCCACTCTCTTGCAACTGCTGTGTATTAGATCAACTGTATCGATTGGTAGATCATGCATTAGATGATACAGCAAGAGTTTCTTGGAGTGAGTTTTAATCTAACTCCAATAGAACTCAATTCCATTAAATTGTGGGCTATAAGGAACGTTATAAACAGGAGTTATCTTTAACTCTTCATAAGCTTTCTTAGACTCCTTAGTCTTATGAACTGAGAGGTTATCAACAAACAAGAATATATCTTGATTGTTATACTTATCTTTTAGCTTATGTAAAAAATCTCTATACTGTTTTCGCTTGATTGAGAGAGGATGAATGACATTAATTTCTAAACCTGAATCTTTGCTAATACAAGCTAAATTGCATGAGTGACAACCTTTATTTTTTAAACGTAAACTTCTATATTATCATACTTCTTGTACCATGACTTATCAATAAACGTGTTGAAACGTAAACACTGCTTCATCAATGTGTATGAACTTGATGTTACTATCAAAAGCCCTCTGCATTTAATCTTATTTACAGTTTAAATTATTACAATAAAATGGCACTGTAAAATCGATCACTCTCTTCACTCTGTTGACAGTCTTGAAAGTAATACCATTTCTCCTATAAATATTAGCGATAGTCTATGGAGAGATGCGCATGTTAGGAAACTTGCGATGAAACATCACAGCTCTCTAGTCTGATGGAAAGTGTGCCACTACAAAAAAGCTTAGAGTCACAGAGGTAGTCAATATGATATCTGAAAGAACTTTTATTTTCTTGCAAGATGTTATCAAGAACCATAATTAAAATGCTAAACAGCTAGCAAGCAATGATACATTACAGTTGAGGCACTCTTGAATATAATATTTGCTATATCTGAAAAATTCAGCACTGGTTTGACTTAGTCTATATTAATACTTGTACCATACCAAAGCTTAAGCAAAAAATCTAAACATTTTTCATCATAAATATACCCTAAATTTCGCTAAATTCTATTTCTCATTATACAATTTGGCCTAATTTCTCTTCAAACCCCAACTATACACTACATATCAAAGCACTTATAAACCTCTCTAAGAGGTTTTGAGTCTTGGCTATTTCGAAATCTATACTAGAGAATAAATTATTTTTAAAATTGAGTTGGAAAATCATATCCCAAAAATAAATTAATGTCTGGTCTTAGTGGTGATAACAAAGAAAGTCTCCTATAATATGTTAAGTCAATCATTCAATTATCTTATAAATTCTAAATTAATGAAAACATATATGATAAGTTTCGTATGTGAGAAGTTGATAAGGATGGAAGAGGATGGAACCCGGGATCCCATTGTCAATACATCCTTAAACTTAAGAGTTTTTATGATATTTTAGTGATAGTCTTACCTTGAACTCAAGTGTTCACTCTACCAATTGGTAGGCTCTTGATGAAAATAGCTCATTATAATTATGATTGAAATAAGAAAAAGCATCAAATAAATTGATTTATTGTAGTTGATCCATTAACTAAAATTTATTAAGCTATTTAACAAAATTAAGTTACTTTGGACAGCGATATGAAGTTATGATTAATGGGTTTTTTAGTATATTACACGCCTTGTCTAAGAAGGGGCGTTAAACTTTAATATTATAATTACTAAACTATTCTAAGTTTAAATGTACTAAATTATTATTTTAAGACCTTTGAATATTCTTACATTTATCATGCAAGTGTCATAACTTTTTTTACTAAAATCACATATCTAAGTGTATAATATGAATAGAAATTGAAAATAAAATAATTACATTTAATTACTTTAAGGCTTTAAAATGAGAATGAAATAAGCCATTCAAAATAAAATTCAAATAAATATGTAGTTTAATGACCAGAGGCAAGGTAAACGAAACTCTAAATCTTCCAATGCTTTTCCAGTTAAAATTAATAGCAATAAAAATGACAGTAGTTATCATTGCAATTGTACATATAATTATAAATTTCCCTTATTTAACTGGATATATTTGTAAAATTTTATTCAATAAGAACCACATGTAAAAGCTAATGCAAAATCAAGATAAAAGTCATTTTATAAAAATTCCATAAAGCAAAAGCAATAGTATAGAATATTTCTCTTAATTATCTCAAAATCAAGATATACTTAATTCGAAGTCTAAACAATTAGAGGACAATTAAATTCAATAAAATGAAATCAATTAAGTTAAGGCTAATGAATATTATATTAAGCATTCACTAAATTTTTATCATAAAAAAATGCTTTTTCTCTTAATTATCAGAAACAGAGAAATTAGAGCAATAATAATTATAGGTAGGTTAGTTCATATTTTAAAAATTAATTATGCAAATAATAATAAATAAGTGATTACTAAGATAGATAATTCACTCTTTGCTAAAATTTTAATGGGATAGCGGTCTTTTTTCTTTTTATTTCAATAACTCATAAAAATTTTCTTTATTTTTAGCTAATTCCCAGTCTCGTTTCACAAGCATGATATGATATTAATATTAAATTTAAATTTTAAAGTAAACTGCTAAACATCAGAACTTTAGCGAATTTTTTTCAGCTATGATCTAGATCTAAGCTTAACAACTGTGTCTTAATCAATAATTTAAATTCTTAAAATGATTTGCAGATAATATAAGCAAGTTCTTGCAAAGCATATTGAAATAATGTTTTAGTATTTGATAAATATTACATCAATTATAATTATAATTTCTTCTAATCTTAATAATTTCAATCTTAAAGTACCAATATGATAATGCTAGCTAATAAAATAAATTGGGTTTATAGTAGCATAATATTCTTAATTAGTAAATAAAACAATATTTTTAAAAAAATTTAATAAAAAATAATAAAATTTCAATCTAAAATATTTTCAGCCACAAATAATTTTAAAATTATTCTTTGAATATTGACTAATATATTTATTTTTGCAATAGAAACAACTTTGTTAAGAAAAACAACAAAAATTAAATGAGAATATTTTTCAGGTCAAATACTTCATTGGATAAGTACTAAGATCCAATAAATCAGCATTAAAATATGAAATAATCATTGATTATATAAAAGGGTCAAAGTCCTCTAACTCGCAGAAAGTAAGATTAAAAATAAGGAAACTTAACTCGTGATCTTATTTTATTTATTACCAGGATATTTTATCAAATTTATTATTATTAAGTGTTAATCTCTAAATGAAGCAGTAGATATATTTAAGAAAGTATACTCAAATAGAAATTTAACCTAATATTAACTAATAAAGAGATCTTATATATGTAAATTTCAATAAATGTGAATCGATATATTAAATATTATCCTATTTCCATACCTCAAGTTGAATAAAGCCTATTCTCTCAATCTCCAGAAGACTATAATTTATAATACGAAAACTTGAAACAACTTAGGAAATAACAAATTTCAAAGTCTAAGGATCTCTCTTTGCTCTTAAAGTACCATAAAAATTTAAATATAGGTCAAAATAATGCAAAAGCTATATCGCAAATACAAAATAACCATTAGTTTGGATTTTTTATTCTTTATGCTAGGATGTAAAATGGATTGTCCTAGAGTAAGCCTCAATAGGATAGGATCAATATTATTTTTATAATTTAGATTGAGTGTGAATTTTTAAGGATCTTGAAGTACAATAAATTATAGAACTAACTATTAACTAATCAGAAACAATCTAAGATTTCGAAACAAAATTATTAATTTTTATAATTTAAGCAAGATATAGCATGTTTAAGTTATTCACTTTAATATATTTAAACATCAAAGTAATTTAAATTTTATCTCTCCGACAAAAATAAAGCAAGTTGATGTTTCTAATTTTGATAGAATAGAAATAATAAACTTCAGAGAGGTGGGACACTAAAGTTTGTTGTATTAAGCAATTCATGATATTTTACAGTCAAGATAAATTGTCAGCTAAGAATGTACATGATAATGTTAAAGAAAAACAATTTAATAACAATTAAAATGTTTTATAATTCTTTTGGCATTTAGTTGTGATTTCAAAATAATTACAGATCAAATTCAATCGGGAACTAAATTTATGTGCTATTTTACATTTAAGCTAAGAAAAATAAGTAATCCTTGATTTTTTCTTTAAATTATTTAAATTGTAAATTAATCTATCCATTATTTCACTTTAAATATTCTTCTTTAAAAATATGAATTCTAATTTGCCAAATCAGCTATTTTAGAATTTAAAGCAATAATTTAATGTGTCAATTTAAAATTTATTTGCTCAAAAATATAATGTTTTACAATAAATGGTCGCTTTAAATCGATGTGAATAATTTAGAATAAGTTATTTAGAACCAATCTCAACCATTACAAAATGAATTGAACAGACTCAAGGATAAATATAAAATCGTAGTAGATAAAGTGAATCAGAAATCAAATGATATATAAAAGTTAGCATTGCAAATAGAAGAGCTATAAAAATAGCTTTCCCTATCATAAATGAATGAAAAAGTGCAAGAAGACGAAAATTAAATACTTAAAGGGTACTTAGACGAGTTAGGCTTCTAAAATAGAGTTCGTTAAGACTGAGAGATAAGTTGAAGAGCAAACCTATAATACGAATGACTTAATGAATGACTCATCTAAGAATTATTAAATCAAGCCATTGGACGATAGCAAAAACTACTATGAATAAGCAATCTAATTGAGGTAACGGAATCAAGGTAACATTCATATTACCAACCCAAGTTTGGATGGAGATTTTAATCAAATCGCTAGTTAAGAGGAGATTAAGAGTTAAGAAATTGATGAGGAAATTGAAGAAAGGAGGCTTAAACTGTTAGCTGTTACATCAAACGACACTTAGCATATAGGATTAGATTATAAAAATTCACCACCGCCAATATAGAACAGAAGAACATCATAGACAACTCAGCTAGGTAGAAATATTAAGTCAGAGAACAAAGGAAGTAGAAATTTAACTTAGGAAGGAGATTAAGTAGCTTAAGTCTCTGTAAGATGATAAGTAATCTTAGTACAGTGATAATTAGATGTCTCTCCCTTAGTACAGCTCCGGTACTATTTTAAATATTGCTGATATATCTGTATAATTAAAAATCAATTGACAATTTCATTTATAATGAAAGCAGCAATCTCTAATTAAAAGTATAATTGGTTAATAAGCTTAGCAAGCTTAACATATATTTTGATTATTTTTTCAATAATCCAATTTATTTAAATTTAAACAATAAAAACGCATGAATGGATACAAACCTCCAGTAATCATTTAATAGCATAAATCAGTGAGATATTCCCCAATAATATATAATATGAGAGAAATCCAAAATTGTGGAAGTGAGCCTTCAGATTACCCCCTTGAAAAATAGAATAATTTCTTTTCGGAAGCTTAAAGTAATTCTTCAACTTTAAAACCCATATTGTCATAAAATGCTGATCATGATAAAAATGTTAATCCTTAAAAGATTTTTCAGAATAAATCTATCCAAAAGACCAGTAATTTAATAGAAAGTGAGCAATTTTGCATTAAAATTTAGAGCAGCCCTTTAAGATAAAATTACAATGAGTCTAGTTTAGATCATCTAAGAAATTTAAATGATCAATACGAATATCAAAATAGTCAAGATAGTAGCAATAGCTAAGAAGACAGCAAAATCATTGTGTAAAGGTCTTAGTATTCCCCTAAACCAGGAAAATTGGAAAATAGCATTGAGCAAATCATCTCAACTACAGAGATTAATAATGGAATTGGTTATTACATTGTTGATGGTCAAGCCATTTAGGGTAGGTTTGATATGTTTTATATGTAGCTATTAGATACTAAACTAATTGAATAAATATATGATTGTTTACAATTGCACTTAAAATAATCCTATAATAAATAAGTTTATTCTAGTTTAAACAAGATAAAACAACAAGATGAGACTTCAATAATATCTAAGATGTTTATCAACAATTTAATAACTCAAAGCAGAGTCAAGTTTTAGACTCAAAAGAAGATATTCTATTCATTTGTGCTGAGCTTGAAGACTTTTAAAAAACAAAATATTTTAATACATTTTACTCTGAAAGCAAGACTTAGAGTAACTAGCAAACGAAGCAATCTATTTTAATACCTAAGAAATAGCACTTAGTAGACACTGACGAAGATGCAGATATATATCTTCAAACTAGAGATTTAACACATTTAATTTTTAAATAACAACATATTTAATTAATTGAGATGCTGAAGGTCACGACAAGCATCAAGATTTCCATGAAGACTTTTTATCAAATTTAATTAATTATAAGATTAAAGACTTAATTAGTTAAAGAATCCCACGGATATAACAAAAATAAGAAGAATCTTATTATAAATAAGATGAAGATATAGAAGAAGGAAATCTAGTAGATTTTCAAGACGAAGAAAATCCGCTAAAGTAAAGTCAAAGAGTAGCTCATTTGAAAAACATAAATAATTTGGCATTTAGGGTAAAATAGGATTAGAAATTGAGCAATTACTTCTCTTTGAATAATAAGCAGTCAAATATTCAGTCGGCCAATAGTAACAGAGATTTTGCAGTACTCAGTAAAGAAAAAGATATTCATTAAAATATTCGATGTGAATTAGAGCTAAAAATCCCACAAAGCCACTATCAAAGTTAGAGTTAAAGGACTGTAGAAAAAGGAGAGATTTAAAACAAATATTACTAAACATATGATAACAATTACGTGAGTATGAGGAATTAAGTCACTCCAAGCAGTTAATAGTAAAATTATTCTAAAAATTCTATAAATATGACTTGCAGTCCAGACAGAAGTGTAAACAAGGGGTGGAAAGTTAAGGAAATAAATTAACAGACAATAAATAATAAGTAGACTTTATTTGGCTTTGATAAAGTAGTTAGATCTGGTACTCCTATTAATATATAGTGAATAAACAAAATAATTTTATTATCTTTTAATTTTAATTTCATAATAGCAATCATAAAATAATTATACTTTAAACTTAATAAATGCAAAACTTCTTAATTAAAAGACTTGATGAACTAAATAAAAAAATACAAAATTTTAAATAACGGGAAATATATTATTATTGCTAAAATATAATTGATTTTGGAAAATTAATTAAAATTAGAATTAATATAAATCACATAATACTGGCAGTTAAATGTGGCCAATTTGAACGATCATGGGCTCATTTTATAGGGAACTCAAAAAGAGTTGGACTTTAATATTTACTATTTTATCGCATCCCTAGAGTGAGTTAACTCCACTTTAATTGAATGCCTCTAAATCATTAAAATATTCCTTCCAATTAAACTCGAGTTTACTAGCTCCAGGATGAGATAAAATAGTACTGTTAATTGTAAAGTCCAGCTTTTTTTAATTCCCTATTAAATGAGCCTAAGATCGTTCGAATTGATCAACTCTAACTGCCAGTATTTTGATTCATATTAAATTTAATTTTAATTAATATCCCAAAATAAATTATATTTTAGCAATAATATCACTTTGAATTTTGACCAAACTGCTTCTTAAAACATTCATCAACTTAATTTAATCATATTTTTTTGTAAAACGTTTCTCAATTTTAATCGCTATGCATTATATTTAATAAAAAGAGAATAAATTATTCATATCAAATAAACCTCGGAAAGTACTTTTCAAAGAAATGAGCATTATGGGAACCAATAAAATTAGAATTTTACAAAAGTTGCATTGTATTCACAAAACATTTTACTTTGCATTCTTTAGTACTTTTCACTTTCCCCAAACTTAATTGTACTTTATTATTATGAGTGATTATAAATTAGTTTTAGATTTAGACTTATATTGAGACAAATTAATTTGGTTAAAAAAGATCGCAAAATATTGCAAATTTGAGAATTTTGCATAAAGAATGCAAAATGGCTTAAAGAATTTTAATTTAAGCTTATAAATTAAGAATACTAAGAATCACTCTTAGAAGTTTTTATTTAAGTTATATATATGGATCCTCATTCATAGATGCATGAACCACATTGAACAGTTTGATATAGGTTGGCATATGCATCATTGCCTGGCAAGTTATCGGTGATGGTTTACTTTCTTGAGGTAATATCTCCAGCACTCATGGTTTGTGCTCTGCCCAATACCCACACTATTTCACTCTTGAACAATCCAAATAGGAAATTATTAATAAAAAGAAAGTCTATTTCAGGTATATGATAGAGATGGGAATAATGGTTTAATAAATTAGTGCAAGAATGCACGATAGCGTAATTAGTGTAGTCTGTGTCGAGAACGTTATAGTTACCAGTTTGGATGTAAAATTGATCGAACTTTACTTTGCATTATGATCTCTTGCAGTTTGCTTGCCCTCTGATAGTAAAGTATAAAATAATAATCTTTTATAAGAAAATAGTGCTTAGAAAGTTGTCATTAAGGTTCACACCATAGTTATAGACTAAGACATTTTATTTCCCTTAAACATAAATGTATAATTTAGAGACTATATTGTCTGTAATCTTTCCATATTTTGCCACCACACAGTCAAACTAACCATCACAGTTATTTAAAAAGAAAATATTTCTAAATTAAGTTTAGTTCCCTTTTCAAATGAATTTTCCTCAACTCTCATGATTTCATACCATTTTAATAAATATCATCATAATAAACACCATCTTCCAATATATTATGCTGGATTGAAGTTGCTCATATAGTCTACTTGAGCACATGAACCCATAGAATATATTTACGTATGACTTAATTAAATAATGTCATTGAATATCTTGCTGAATGACCTTGCATGTTTAGTAAAATGCCTCCTACTAGCAATAGGTTGATAATATATTAAATCCATAATATAGATAAATGATATTAGAGATCTTTTTAATCATCTTTTAGTATTTGTGATTGTTGGTTTACAAATTAATTAATTATATTTCTTAATTAGTCTGAGCTTAAATTAATCATATCGCTACCTAATTAAATTGGAAATCATTTGGTTAAAATGTATTGCTTACTATTTTTGTAGCAGCATTTATATATTTAATGTATTTATATCGATCTTGTATATACATTTCCCATTAATCTTAAATTATTTAAAAAATGTATCAAAAAACCATTCCAAATCTGAAAAATTAATAAATTCCTATCTATTTTGGCAAAATAAATTTAAATTGATTTAATTTACTAGTATTTAAATGCATAAACAAACTTTATCACATTTTAATACTCAGAGGTATAGTTACTATAAACATATCATTAAAAACTTCAATCTACTTTTCAATAATTAAATAAGTTTTTTCAATTTAATAGTCTTCTTATTGATGTCAGTTTATTTTATAAGCTCGATGAGAGCAAATTGTACCAACAGTCGGAAAGTCTATTTAATCTTAAAATAAATATTGTTTAAAAATTAATGTAAAATATGCAGAAATAATAAAAATAAACCAAATTATTGAAATTGAAAGCTGCTTTTCATTCAATATGATGTAATTTGCAAAAATAAATCTAAAAATTATTTTAAGGGAGGAGAAGTTGTCCAACACGACTTAGAATAAGCAGAAAAAACTGCAGATAAATGTGCATAACCATTAAACATGACTATGATTGAGAGTAAACTTTTTAAATATAAATCCTGTGTTTAGATTCATATTTATTTTTAATTTAAATCCATTCTTACATTTCTTTTTTTTTAAAAAAAACTTCATCATGATTCCAAAATATAAATTCTTCTTAAGTTTCCAATTTAATCAATCTGAAATATATAATTAAATTAATTTAGGATTTTTCTTACTGGGCATCTATCCAGCAATATCATAGTAAAATTAAATTTATGTAGCAATATTATCAATAAATTCTTTATTTTTATTAATCTAATGATCTCTTTAACAGTATAACAAAGAATCTAAAATCAAAATCTTTTTATTATGTTGTTTAAAATTTTATAATTTTTGTAAGTTTTTTATCAATTAAATTTTTTAAAAAAAAAGACAGCAATAAAATTAAAAAGTTTTTTTGACCAAGTTTATCTTTAAAAAATAGTTAAGTCAATTTTTTAGGTATTCATTCATAAGCGCATAACCTACCTTAAAAAGCTTTGAAAATCTTGACATCAGGAATTTATCATCTCCCTTACTTTCATTATTTACTTTCTTATCAAAACAACGGAGTCATTCGTTTTAAGATCTACAAAAAATCTACATAATCTCATCTCTAATAGTCCATAAAGGTTATTAGAGTATCAGTTAGCATCTGCGCTTTTTAAGTAGTCAGTATCTATCACATATTAGGGTTCTCTTGCAGTATGCTTTTCCTTTGTTAAATAAAACAAATTTAATTTAACTATTGGGATGATGATTTCTTTCAATATATTCTTGCTCATCATATCGCCTTGAGGAGAGGGGCCTCAAGGCCGAGGTCTGAATCCCATAGTGTTGTAAAAGGGGTGTCCGGCTTTGCACCCAGACTTATGAGTCTAGTCGCTTAAGCGACCTCTCCTTCATAGTCACTAGGCTTTCTGCTTCAGTAAGGTGAGAGCACCTAAAGATCACTGATAGCGAGCATCCACAAGATTTTTTTCAATCAAAATCAATTTTTACTGTAATAAATAAATCTAATTTCATATATATATATGCTTTTTATCACACCAATTAATTTTAGCTATTTCCTTAAACAAGACAGAATTGTACAAAAAGCAGTTATAATTAATTAAAAATCAAAAAGTTTTCAAATTACTTAAATGCCTTTTCCAATGGGATTACCTTTCTATTTAAATTTCAGATCATTTGAATATAAACTCAAAATAAATTAAATTTTAAAATTGAATTTTCCACCATTTCTAGAATCACAAAAGTCTTCTATTAATAAATAATAAAAACCTATTCTATATTAAATTAATAAATTGTTTTAAAAAAATTATAGATTAATTTATTTATTATATTTTACAGCCTTAGTTTTCCTAATACTAACAAAGTCGATTATTTAAGATGATATTTAGATATTTATTTTAATTTAAAGAGTCCAAATCTTTTATACTTTTTAAATGATTTAAAAATTCTTAGTTTAGGATTAATAAAACTAATTTCATTTAGCGTTAATTTAAATTAAACCATAAATTAAATCCAAAAAGATTTTTGCTATACTTTATTAAATTTACAAATTAAATATTTTTATTTAATTGCAAGAAGAAAATGTGATAAAATTGCAAATTATTATTCAAATTAAATAATTCTGATTAGTTTCTTATTTTTAATGCTAGAATTTCAAATTACTGATAACCTTTAAAAAGGTAATATATCATATACTTTGGCTTCCAATTATTAAAGGTTTTTCTTATTATCGATTAATATACTTAATGCAAAATAAATTTGAAATATTTATTTAATATGTCTCCTATTTAAAACTCTAAAACCTCTTCAGTAGTTTGATTGAGTTTTTGTTTGAAAAAAGGTTGCAATAAACGCATACTTTTATTAGGGTTTTAATAGGGTTATGAAGTGGATTAGGGTTATAATATTAGAATTTTAAGCGATTATATAAGAGGTTTGGGGTGTGTTTATGACAGTGAGTATATAGATTTACTTGTTGAGTTGCGTTATGGGTGTAATGAATATAGCGACTAACTCAAACCAATACTTAATTACACTTCTATAGCGCGAGATTGTTACACAAATCTGTTGCTACAGTTAGGTCCCACTGTTTATTAGCATTGAATTTAAAGAGATAGCAATTAAATTCTAAGTCTAAGAGACCTTAAAAGTATTAGCAACATTATATTGACTTTCTTATTAAAAGATAAGACTCTGAAATACTGGGCTCATTTCTCTTTAGCTTAAAGTGTTGTGATGTTTCATCGCAAATTTCCTGAGCTGCACATCTCTTATTAATCTATAGCCAACATTTAAAAAAAGAATGGAATATCTTACAAGACAGTCAATCGAATTAAGAGAGTGATTGACATTACTATTCTATTTTATAAGAATAATTTAAATTACATATTTGATTAGATGCAGAGAGCTTAAGAGCATGGTATTAAGTTCATCCACACTGATGAAGAAGCCGTATTAAATTTCAATACCTTTATATTGAAGTCTTGGTATAAAAGGTACAGCAACATCGAAGTTTATGATTAAAGTGTTAAGATTCAAACTCATGCTATTCTTGGAGGAATCAGTGAAGATAATGGGCTTGAGACTTATGTTATTCATCCACGCTCAATTAAGACTGAATAATATATAAAGTTCTTACAATAACTCAGAGATAAGTATGCTGAATAAGAGATCATATTGTTTTTTGATAACTTATCAGTGCACAAAACTAAAGACTCAAGGAAAGAACATGAAAGATTAAACATAACTTTTTTATTCAATGTTTCTTACAGCCCTCAATTTAATAAAATTGAGTTTTATTTTGGGCCTATTGAAAGGCGACTACAAGAAACTTCTGCTATACCACTTGATGCACGATTTAACTATAGACACTGTAGATTTTATAAGAGTGCTGCTAAGAGAGTCAGCGATGAAAAAGCTAAAGTGTGCGCAAGAGAAGGGAGATCTTGTGTTTATAAATAAGTTTTAGATTTAAACGATTGAATAAGTTCACATATCAAAGGAGCTTTTAAATGGGTATGGCTTCTCTTTCTTTTCTTCCTCTTGTGGCTTGCTAGGTCCCATCTTTTTTCACTTAGATCCAGCTCCTGAATCTATATTCATTCCTTCTGGTTTTTATATATCCTTGAAGAGTCTTTTACTGAGTTCATGCTTTACTTGATATTATTTTTCTCTATTCAATTTGCTGCGCTCCTTCATCAAATATATAGCAGTGCCAGGTTTTTCTATAAAGTTAGAAGACTAAGCTTACTTGAGATGAAAGGATGCTTTTGCAGTTCCTACAGCCAGGTGTCACTTATTTTAATACCTTGCTTCTCTTTTTCTTCAGGAGAGATGCTGTAGCGTTTCTTGTGAGCTTCTTAAATAACTTCATTTAAGTACTCAGGTTTCAGAGTTCCAAGAACACCAAAGAAGAAGTTTCTCTCTGGCAACTTATTAGAAAGTTGCAGCTTTGATGGAAGGTAGATAGCAACATCTGGATCACTCATCGCATCATCATAGATGTTTGTCACTGAGATTTATTGGTAGTTAGGAATCTCAATCATCTTTATTTCATTAGTCTTGAAAGCTTTTTTATCTTCGCTTAGTAATGCTTTTAAGAATGAGATTTTAGTTCCATCATGCGTTGGTAAGAACAATCCAACTATGGTTAATAAGTTGGTTATAGATGAAAAGTTACCTTGCTAAAATAAGTATCTGTAAAGGTCCTCTTTGCTTCGAAATTATCCTATTAATTTTTGAGATTAGAATCGCTTCATTGCATCATTCATTGACTCCATCTTGTTTCCTCTTTCTATAAATGTTAATGAAATTTGAATTTATGGATATCCATACTAAGTTTACTAAAATCTTATTACTAAATAGGGAGATCCTACTGGAAGTCAATCTTAAACAGTGATTTAGAGAAAGATAGAAAAGCTTTCTCCAAGTTTCAGACTTTGACTTCCATTTTTATCAAACTTTCTCCATTAAATTGCTCCTAATAATAATAATTTAATTAGGTGGTGCTCCTAATTTAACTTAAACTTAATTAAGTGGTTAAATCAAAGTTCAAAACCGTATTAGGCGGTAAATTAAAAGTATTAAAATTTAAATCTTCCCCTCTTAATTTTACAAGAACATCTTTATGTGCTCCACCTAACCTCACAAAATATATTTCGGTGCATTTTAATGGATAAAATGGATGAATTATTATATAAATTGTATCTAAAGTTAACATATATAAAATCGGTCTCTCATCCGCTTTTTTAGTCATTCTAAGAGAAATCTTAAAAAACTCCGTTCCAAAATTATATACAAGCAAACTTTGAATAGCTTGTATAATTATTAATAGTGTTTATTAAATGAGCGGTAACCTATAAAGAAAAGCGGCACTGCTTGGCATTATTCAGCAAGAGTTTTCATTTATGAATTAAAAGAAAATTGAGAAATGTGATGCCTCGACATAATATGAACCAGAAATTATCTAAACATAAGCATAAGACTTTGAATAATAGTTCAATTGTTAAATAGAAACGAAGAGCTAAGAAATTTAATGCCAAAAAGCAATAAAAATGGGATAAGAGGAGGAAGAGAAAACTGAAATAAAGGTATAGCATTTTTTCGAGTTATGTGAGAGAACCTTTACAAATAAATCTGCTCTCAAGCGCCATGTTATAGAGTAGCATTCCAATAAGCCAAGGTTATATCTTAAGCATGAGAAGATAGATGAAAAATATTTCTTCCCTCACTGCAAGAAGCAGTATAATCATTCAAGAGATTTGAAGGTTCAATTAGAAAAGCTTCATGGTAAAAAGTTTGAGGTGATAGATCCAGAGACTGGAGAAGTCTTTCTACAAAAGAGAAAGCCAAGAGATCCCTTAAAGTCTCTTGAGTAAAGAGTAAAGAATGAGAATAAGCTCATAAAAGCTGTTAGAAACCTCCCTGTCTCTGAGATTGTTAAAATCACACTAAAGATAGAAGCAATGAAGCTTCCAGTATTGAACGCGATTGACCTCAAAGATTGTATTGAAAGTTTTCTCATCCTAGAGGATAAATTTGAGAAGAAAGTAATAACAGATAAGCAGTATGCTTATAAGATATACCCGTTCAATTACTTTAGATGCGATGACAAGTATCAAATGAAATTTGTCAATGAGTATCAAGCCTTGACAAAAGCTAGAAATAGAGGATGCCAGGTTTATAATAAAGCTTGATGCAATATTGCTCAGCTAAGACCACGAAGCTTTTCGCTTACCGCTCTACTAAATGTCTTTTAGGGACTATATTTAAGATTAAAGAATCGCCAAGGCAGCTCCAATAATCCTAACAAATGTAAGCTAAGGAATCTAGGAGCTTAATAACTTAGGATATGTTCACAGAGATTTGAAATCTGAGAATATAATGCTTGATTTCAATTCTCTCAGAGTGGTAGTCATAGACTTCAATAGATCATAAAGAGGGGAGGCCTCTGGATATGGAAATATTTTTGGCACTCCTGGTTGCTTTCCAAAAAGAGAAGACTGGAGAGATGGTGACATCAAGTGGGACACTTGGGCAGCAAAAATAGCTGAATGCGATATGCCAAGAAATGAATACTATAGCTGCAAAAGAGAGAAAGATTCAAAGCACAGAATACAGCTGTATCTAGACCATAATAAGATCAAGGGTAAAATGAGAGATATGGATGAGCAAATAATATAAAGACCAAACCACAGAGCAGTGTATACAATTGATTAAATTATGACATGGCTTTAAGATATATAGTTTAGAAAGTTAGCCCATGATGCTAAGGTATTGTTTGAGTGAATAATTACAATAAACCTCCCCTAATACACTCGCATTTACATTAAATTAAAACCATAATCCCCTACATAAACCCTAATAAAGTATGCGTTTATTGCTTCTTTTTATCAATCAAAAACTCAATCAACTACTGAAGGGGTTTTGTGGTTTTGATTGCTATAATTTGGGATCCTTATAGATTTAGTCAATTTACTTTAGAGAAGTTATGCTCATATTTGTTTATAAGATTTTTTATCTAAGATTTTAGGTAAATTTCATACATTTAATGAATTCTTCATATTTAATCATTCTTTTATCTATCTGTGACAATTATATTCATATTTTTTAATTTAGCAGAAGTTTTCAGGGAATTTAGGCTTTTATTTTTGAATATTGGCTATGCAGGATCTCTTTCGACTATCTTTAAAGGCTAATTCTAAATGATGAAATTGGCATTTTTATGTCAATTTCATCATTTAAAGAATAAGAATAAATAAAAATGTACTTTAGACTGTGAAGGTATCATTCTCTCGTTTTCAAGAACAGTTTCATAGTATTCCAAATACTTGTTAATTTAGATAAACTCCAAGCATTAAATATTATTAAGGGATAATAGTTTAATTTTAAGTGTAGACATTTGTAATAAAAAGTGAGTTATTATTCTATTATTCTGAAACCCTTTTTATATTAAAATTATAACATTTAAACATAAGGAAAATTAATGATTAACCCTTAATTTTTACAGAAGATACAATTTTAAAAGTTCTATTATTTAAGATTAACAAACAAAATAAAAATATTTCCAATAATTCTAGACTAAATCTATTAACTCAAAAATTTACTATTTAGCTTTATCTGAATCTGAAGATTTCTTAGAAGCAAATTGAATAATTTTGCTTTCTTCCTCCTCCTTGCCAGAGTTTTTAGAAGAGGAAGATGATGACGAAATCTAAAGCACTATTTCTTTGTCTTTTTTAACTTAAAATTGAGAATTAATTTATTGTAAAAATTGATCCAAAATATTTGAAAACATGACTTAATTTACATTATTTCACTGAGGACTGTTTGTCTCTTTAATCCATCGAGAGTGACCTATATCTTTTATTTTCTCTTATGGAATAAGGTTGTTTATTATAAAGTTTTTTAAATTAATTGAAATTTTCATATTTAAAGTTTTCTTAGTAATCCTCATTGATATTCTGTTTTTTACTAAGGCCAATTATATTGAAAGAAGTAAGCAAGATCTCCTACAATAAATAAAGAGAAAATACTTATATTTTAAATAACAATGTTAGCTTAATTCTCGGATTTTAAAAATCAAAATTTAATCTTAAAAAAATACTAATTACTTTCTTAAATAATAATTTTAAACATTTTTAAAGATTATAAATTTGGGTTATGAGAATTATAATTTTATGTTGAATAGGGCATTAATTCAACTTAATTAGCTTCTAATTAAGAATTTGTTGATAAATTAATATTTAATAAGTGTTTTTTTTATTAAGAATTATGTTTCGTGAATATATAATTTTTCTCCTTTAGCTCTTCCTTTCCTCAAAATCTGATCTCAATTTTGAGCTCAATTTTAATTTAAATTTTCGTTACTTATATAATCTTTTATAAGGATAAATCTTAATTTGATAATTGCGTCATTAATTAAATGATGTCATGTTTCTTGTGGAGTTTTGAATTTCTTAAGCTTGCAAGAGATTAACTTGTCTTTTCAGAGTGACTCTTCTCCTTAACTCTTTAATTGACTGATTTTTCTAAATGCTAAAATAATCCCTAATCTAAGTTAATTAATTATGAAACAAATTCTTATTATTGAAATGATAAACATATTATTATTATACTATAAGCTTTAACTTGCTAATTTTATAAGGTGACTAGTTAAGAATACTCTTCATTAGATGCTTAGTTTATATTAATTATGCATAATTAAAAGTATTGAATGAATAAATATTTTATAAATTTCTTCTGTGATTCTACTCATCATGAAATTGCTCTTAGTTTTTATATCTGCATTATGTTCAATTTAAATTAAAACTTTATCAAAACATTTATATTTTATTCCAAATTGTTAATTAATGTCACTTTAATATATTACCTGCTCATTCGTGACGATTTACCTCAGAGAGACAGATGTTTTGAAAAATAATATGATCTATAATCTTTGAATTGTTTTGAAATCTTAAATTTTTTCATTTCTAAAAATTCTTTGTTTGGATTTATATCATGACTGGTAGTAAGATTTTGAGAGAAGAAATTTTATTCTTCGGTTTCGAAATAGATTTTGATATTTTGAGGTTTATGATAGAATGATGGTGAATTTTTTGATCACCTGTTTCAAGTTTAAAAAAATTTTGCTAATAAATATCTTTACAATTTTATAATTTCATCACTAGATTCCCAAAAATTATCCATTTAAATAAATATTTCTCTTTTTAAAATAGTTCTAAAATCTAATAAAAATCATTATATTTACATAACTGTATTTTTTGATTTACTGATTCTTAATATTTGCTTCAAAGAAAACATACTTTTTTCTTTTATGTTTCTTTAAATCAGTTTCACCACTATCATTTTTGAAAATAAATTATACTCCTAATATTTTATACAGTGAATATTTATTTTAGATGGTGAATCTGATTGATTAGAATTTATTTGGCACTTCTAATTTGTTTACTTCATTACTTATCTTTTCTGTTTTGCTTTTACTGTGCATTTAAAAATGTACTTTAAAATATTGAATTACCCTGCATTTTCAATATAGATGGAAGTCTAACTAATGATTTTTTGGGTTCTTAAAAAAATTAAATAGGCATTTATCAAAATATTTCAGGTTTACTTTTGTGAGTTAATAGATCATACTCTCGAATCTCGCTTTCATACTATTTTCTGAAAACAAACACGACCAAAGGCATTTTCTCTATTAAAGTTAATTTAAATATATTTGTTTTGTATTAGTAAAATTGTTTTTACCACTTCAATTAATTTATTTGATTGAAGCTATTGCTTCTTTAGTTCTTAAGTGTTTTTAAAGCTTGGTATATTTATTTTATTTATAATTTTGGAATGGGAAGTTGCTTTAGTTGTTTGGGGAAAGATGTGTAACAATAATAAAATAGTGCATTATTTAAGGCAAAATGATTATATTTTAATCATTAAATATTATGACACTCAGTAGTTGTGTAATTAATTAAATAATAAATCCATTCACAAGCATTTATAATAAGAGGTATGAAACTTTTATCTAGACAAGAATATTCTTAAAAAGATAATTAAGTTTCATATTTTATTTTGACTTTAATTAAACAGTAAAACGTTTTCTTAAAAAGCGTTAATAAAAATAAGAACAATAAATTAATATATTTGAAATTATTTAATTGCCGATAAGAACTAAACTGTTCATAATTTCTAATAATATTTATACTGAATATTTGAATTTATTCAAGAACTTTGAAGACTGTTACTTATCAAGTAGTTTATATGAATTTATATACTTTAGGATTTTTAGAGCAAATTGTATTTCTCAGGAATTGACTGCTTCAAGCACAATGTTTGAAATAGTAGAGTTGAGAGATCTCACTTGCATCTTAAGTACACATCCATATTCTTGATTGAATCCAATTTGGCTAGCAACCATAGTCATTTCGGAGTTCATAAAGGTACCTCTCAGATAAAGTCTGTGAACTTTCTCTGTTACGTTTACTTTATCAGAGCCATCACAGACTCCCATCCCGAAGAATTTGATTGCACCTGACACTGCTTCTTCCATTGACTTGAAAGGAATTTGGAAAGTTTAAGTTATCTCTGCTATGTTAGGATCTGATCCAAGAGCATCCCATGCATCTTTAAATTGACCTTGTGGTAGTGGACAGGGTTTAATTTAATCCCTGACTAAAATAACGACTTCATCGACATTATAATCTTCTTCATATGATCCGAGCTCATCTTTACTGTCAATATCGATTTCAGTAATTCTTAAGCTAAGCTTCTATTAAATCTTGGCTAGTGGGAAAGGATAGTTACTGCCTTACTTTGAAAGGACAGCATAAACGAATTTTTTCTCACCATACTTTATAGATTAATCCTTAGGCAAATTAGCGACTTTCTAAATCTAAAGTCCATTCTGTGACTCTAAGTTTTGAATTTAAAGTTTAACTTCAGACAAAACTTAATCCTCTAAAGTGTTTGTGATTGAGTATTGAACAACTATAAAGCTGTAGAAGAAATATTTAATTGTTTAAACAACATATTCTGAGGTTTAATCGTTCACGTTTTATTATGAACTTGTGTAGATAAGCTTAGAACTGTTAACTAAAGCTGAAAGATCATGGTTTGATTGTAAATTTTTCAATGAAATTTCATCTTTGAGCTGAAGTTTATTATTGATAAAGTATAATTGAAATGGAGAAATTGTAAATATAGAATGTTAATTTAAATATAAGTAATTATAACTGCAGCTAATTAGGAGTGTTTTTAATTCTAATTAGATTTCGATTTAATATTAAAATAAATATTGATATTAATAATTAGAGGTCTAGTGGTCGAGAGAGTTTCTATTGGTCTGGTGATCTAGTTGTCTGGCCGTATTTTCGGGGTCTGCAGTATGAAGCCAAGGATGCACCTGTTCAAAACGATGTAACTTGTGATCAATACTACATTAATGGAAGTGTGATTGATGAATTCAACAATGACTCCGCTGTTACCGATTCCTATCTTCCAGACATTATTTTCTATCAATTCAGAATGAACATCCTTGTAAATTTTGAACTTTTTACTATAGACATTGAAAAAGTTTCATTAGTTAGAACTGAGTCATTCACCCAGCCAGGCAGCTAGAACACCAGACCATCAGAAACTCTGTCAGATCACTAGACCACTAATTATTTATATTAATATTTATTTAATTATTTTAATACTAAATAAAATTAGGATTAAGAACACTCCTAATTAGTAGCAGTTATAATAACTTATATTTAAATTTAAATTCTACTTTTAAAATTTCCCCATTTCAATTATACTTTATCAATATTAAGGTGCTTGAGTAATTTTGCTGATCTTATTATTAAATCATTTTATTTTGCAAGATTTCTTCTAATTCCTTTTCCATTTTATTTCTCATTTGACTGGCTCTTGATTGTCCACCTTTCTTTGAGCACAGCATACGAGCCAAATCAATTGCAATAGGTTCTTGACTATGCTCTAGATTTTATCTTGATTGCATTACATAAGCTTCAAGAGCATCAAAATCAATTGTTGTTTATGAATCGAAAATAAATTGTCTTATTTCATCCTTTTCTAATGAACTTTCTGTTGTTGCATCTTCAATTTCATGGGTCATAGTCTCAACATCGCTTGATAGGAATTAGGAATCTCTCTTTTATTTCAACAAGTTGATATAAAAGAAAGCTCTCTCACGAACTTTATCATCTGAGTTAGTAAGACATTTTTACAAAAGAATCAATATGCTCTTTCTAAGAAATATAAATAAAATAATATTTGGGACTTTATGAGTAAATGTAGCCAATGCACTGACTGCAGCAGCTCTAATCACAGCTTTTTCAAGATTTACTCTATTGTAAATAAATCTAATGTACGAAGATGGATTCTTTGCTTTTGGACCTTCTTTTGCTAAGAAATTTATAATCTTGGTTTGAATATGTGCATGCTCACAATCTTCTATATGCTCAGCAAGGATCATCAAAGCTGCTTCTCTTTATGATGGGCATATTTCAATACTAGTATTTACTACTGATTCTCTGAATTGAACATTGTTTTTTTCTTTCATGCAATCTGTCAAAAATCTCAATAAAACATCAGCTTTGTGAGGAAGTCTATGATAAAAAAGTGCATTTGGTTAAATTGTTTCGATTTTGAAATCTAATCCAAGATTTGGAAGATAATGGCTGATTTGTTTCAAAAGTTTTTGTACTGAATCTTCATTGCATGTCTTTAATAAAGTTGAAATAGCTAATGAAGCAACAGATCTGTTCATATCTGTAATCAATTTTTCTAATTCTGACTGACAGAGAGCAACCAAATTTGGTTGCTTTTTTGCAATTCTATTCATTACTCTAAGAGCAGCATATTTATTGACTGGCTTAGATTAGTTTGAAGCAAGAGAAACTAAAACTTAGAAATGTAATTCTACATTTACTGCAGCACAAAATACTTCGTAAAGTTCGCACATAGTTTTAGCTGCCTCATATTATACTGCATCTTCTTTTTTTGTCAAGCAACCCTCAATATATTTCAAAAAAGTCTAATAATTGTTTAGTTAAAAATTTCTTACATTGACAGTTTTTTAATCAATCAATGGATTCAAGATAAAGCTGTATTTTATGTATCAATTAACATTTTGTCATTGAATTATGAATTTTAACTTTTGTAAGCTGGAATAATAACTTCAAAATAGCCATCTAATCGTTCTTTTTTAACTCGAATAAAATTACTAAGGCTTGATATTATATAGGATTAAATTAAAGATATTGAAGATTGCCATCTCCACTGTTGAGAAGCTTATATTAGATTTCATTTACAGATTTCTTTACTATTTCAGTAGATGAATGCTCTCCCTTTTTGTACAAATTTACCATTGATACCAAAGCAGCACTAGTAACATGATTACTTTTGTCTATTAAAGCTTATTTAAGGTATTTCTCTAAAGATTTAACATATAGCTATCATAAATAGGATATTTAAATGTTATATCATATTATTACCAATCAAAATATGCAAAATAAAGACCAATAGAAAATAGTTTTATTCTATTAATTAGGTTAGTCAGGTTTTTATTTTTGGAGGTTATTTTTAATTAATTACAAAAGAATGCTTATAATTTACCTAAAACAAAACAAAATACCTCGTCGATAATTTTTGTGAGCACTCTTAAAGCATTAGCTTTGTACATTTCATTGTCATTTTAACCAACATCCTTAGTTAGCTGAGAGATGACAATGAATACTTCATTTTCATTAGCTTTTAATTCTTTGATGAACACGTACATAAGACGACGAAGACTTTAAGTTCCAGGAGTAAAACCTGGAATAGTTTAGTCACATTGAAGAAAATCTTTGATTTATCAGCATCAGGAAAATCTTCTCCCTTAAAAATAGGATGTTTTAAAATAAAAAAAGTTACTTGATTCTTTAAGAAAATTATCTTATTCAAAAGATTCACACATTTGCTCTCAAAATTTTTCATTAAAAATGTTTGATTCTTAAACAAGAGTTGTCTTATTGAGATTATTATTAGTTGATAATTATAAAATAATAGATTTAAAGATTACTGTAGGCATCATTGTATTCTATTAAAAAATAACATGAGAAACTGAATTTCAAAAGCTTGAATTAAATGCTTCTTAGATTTATTAAATATTTATAGTCATACCTGAAGAATCGTCGTTGTTGCCAAACTCGAGAGCATTTTTCAATTTACCCTTATACATCTTTTTTCCTGGTAATATTATTATTTAATTATTTAAAGTCTGATGTGTGAATTAATTATTGCAAATTTTCGTATACTATTTCTGTATTAAAGTATAAGGTTAATTTAGAAAGTAAATGAATCTATGCTTAAATATTTTTATTGCACTTGCGCACATTTTGTTTCATCAATTTTAAGAATACAATATTTCCTGTTGCTATCTAATATAATTTTCAATATCTCTATAATAGAGCTCATAGAAATAAGTTTCCCAATTAGCGAATTTTTGTCTGTTTAAGTCTTCCATTTCTGAAATAGACAGTTTTAATTAAACTTCATTAAAGTTGGTTCTCGCACTTGCATAATAAATTTTAGGGTATTAAATAATGCCCTTCAATCTATGATTCTAAATATGAAGAGGAATCTATATATTTTGATCTTCTCCTGGTTACAGTTTCCATTGTTAGCCTTAGTGCTTTTAGAGGGTTTCATCAAGATTTAAGTAAATTCTCCAAACATCAGCTGCTGCATTATAAATAAAATCTGCAAATAAATTTGAATTTACTTAATTATAGCAAAGGTTTTGACACTACGAGCTAAGATTTTCAAAATTTCATAGTTTTCTTTTTGTGCATTAAGAAGCTTTTCAAAGTTATCACTTAGATTAAATGAGTGGCTAATTATAAAGAATGAAAAATAATGATCAATTCATTTAGTTTTGTAAGTTCTCTCCATTTACTTTAATAACAAGTATTAATACATAACTATCAATTATTATAAATACTCCATCCTCGCTGGATTTAAAAATCTTTTTCGGGAACAAAATTGTAGACATGGTTGTACACTATTAGGGGTTTCTTACAATCTTGAAGACAGATGAAGAAGAATCATTATTGTTTGTTACAAAAATGACGGTTTTAAATTGGAAAGTCTAAATATACTTATATTTGGCATTTATCAATTAATATTGAGAAAAATGATAAAAATTAAATAGATAAGTAGCCCATAACTATAGAAAGTTAAAATACATTAAATTATTTGATAATTTGCTTTATATTTCTCACTAATCTAATTTAGTTTAAAGAAGATAGTTTAAGAGAGATCTGAGTTTGAGATTTTCTTCTCTTAGCTAAATTACTTCTCTCTTCCTTCTGCTAGATTTTTGTTCAACGTTTTCTAGTTTTTAAGCAACTTGTTTAAGCTAGATTGTCATTTATTATTAATTTTATTGTATGGCTTAATTGTTACTCAAGTTCATGCCACTCTTTCTTCCTTTTGAAGTCTTTGAAGTATGTTAAGTTTTTAATTATTGAGAATCTTCATGAATTGAAATTTTATTGGTAAGCTGAGTCTGTTGGAATCTATTAGTCATCTCATGAAGCTGTTTAAAACTATCTTTATTTCCAGCTAAATGGATGCCCTCATTGATTCTTTTAGTTGAACTAAATCCATTAAGATTTAGCCTACTCTACTTTTTAATAGTCAAAAATTAAAAAATAATTTCTCTTTAACATTCTAGTTTAGGGAGTGGGTGCTTAATAGCTATTTTATTTTACCTATGGATCAAAAGATACTTTATTAGTAGTTTTCCCTGGTTTAAATAGTGAAAGTTTAGTGCTCTATTAAATATTATTATTTCTAGGACTCATTTGACTGCTTATATTAGGCTGTTGCATTTTAATACAAGAATTGTTATTGCTTACTTCATTACTGTCGATCGATTAAGTTTAAATTGATTTTAAGTGAATGCTTATCCAATTTAAAAGCCTCATGAACTTCAATCTTGACAAATGAATCTTCTTATTCAAGTACTTGTACAGAGTGTAAATTACGATAGGGTTCACTTTCATCAAGCTCTAACTCCAAATTGTCTTTGAATATTAAGGGCTAAATTATTTCAGTCTCACTTGTCATTTAATTTTAGAGCGAAGAAACTTTCACAGTAAATAAAATGTAACTTAAGTGGGGAAAGCTTGCTTTAGCATCTAAGGTGAACTCTGAATATCAGATGGGTTACAATTCTTTCGAGTATTTTGATTAAGTTCTGAAACAGAAAAGTAAGGAGGCATGTGTTGAATATCCCCAATCTTTTTGCTTGGAGTCTATCTTTGTAAGTTTAATAAATTGCTATCTGATTCACTGTTTCTCATAAAAGTTGTGTTTTTCTTAGAGTGAGGTTTGACTAAATATGAAAATCTAGCTAAATTTTGTGTCAAACTTCCTTAAATAGTGTAATTAGACTCAGTATCAAGAAGTTTATTGGAGCATTTACTTGGTGTATTAATGGTAAATTGATTAAGATTTAGTTAAGGTTTTATGAATTTCAGATGATGGAGATATTTGATTTTTCTTTGCTGTTGAAGAGAAATTCTTGATTTAATGAAGTTAATTTTAAATTCTCTATTTTCCTTGAACTTATTTTGGCCATACAGCAGTTACTAAATTGTATTACGATTTAGACTAGATTTTAAATTCATCTGAGGAGCATGCTTTGAATAAAGATGCTGTTTTTTATTTTGCTGCTTTTAGCCACAGCATTTTTGGGCTAATTAAATTTATAAGATAAAAAAAGCTGCTTCTTAATTTTATTAATCCCTAATGTTTGTGCAAACATCAAACTAGAGGTTGAGTTATCCATTCCTATTCGATAGGTTGAATCTTCTAACTTTTATGAATTATCTTTTTCTTATAATTTTTTCCCTAAAGGCATTAATATTTATTTTTAGGACCCATTTATCACAGTCAGCTGCTCTTAATTTTATTAGAATTAGCTCTAATCAGATTATTTTTTTGTCATTGATATTCATACCTCCAAATCTCATTCAGTCTAATTATTATAGTTTATAAATTATAAAATAATATGAAAATTTTAATTCAAATTTTTTTTACATTATATTCAAGATTTTGAGGGATTTAATAAATCAAACAGCACCAAGAGATAGATAAGACAATTTGATAAAGATAATATAATTTAGATTAAAGTTCTAAAACAATATTTATTAAAAAATGATAGTCTGAGATATTTGCAAAAGAGAGTTATAGGATAAGATATTATTATTTTGCTGAGAAACAAACTGTATAAAATGCTGATATTATCTTAATAAATAAAAAAACTGTTTTAAGATTTAGATTCTATCACTTTTTAATACCTCTGTCATAACACTTGTATATCCTCTTACAGTTTGTTGCTGCCTTTTGGTAAGACTATTTGACCTCTCCTTCGTTGATTTTGCTTTAATAAATTGAAGACATTGATGATCTTAGTGATCAGTTGCCGCAGAACTCATTTATAATGTCACAGTTTTTTCAATGTAGTTTGATCCTTTCTGATTTCTGCTCGATTTAGAATTCTCAAATTGACTTTATTTAAAAGCTAGATTAGGACTTTCAAAAGTATCTAATTTTTACTTCCTCAAGCCAGAGCCTTTAGAAAATATAGATGAATTTTTTTCTTTTACTGGAATTTTTATGCTGGATAATTCAACTACTTCTATGTTAGGCAAATTCTTATTCTGATGTGGGGTTTTCTGAAAATTTGATGAAGGCTATGAGCTTTAATTACTGTAAAACTACAAGTTTGGAGGTGCATCTCCAATTATATCTTGCGAGCTATATTTAACTTCTTTTCTCTATAATGATGTTTGCATTCTGATTCCATTTTTAGGGCTCAAGCCAGTTCCTCCCTGGATGTTATTTAATTAATTCACTGTTCTTCCTTCTCAAACTTTTATTGAGCTTCCCAATTGACCATTCACCGTAAGTGAGCTTGAATTATACAAGTAATTGACTGGCTCATTTTATTGGGGTTTATAAACATTTGTCTCAAATTCTTCGGCAACTGAGCATCTCATAGATGGGAAGAGAGAGTCTGTTTTATCATTTATATCCATTCTAAAATTTCTGCCAATCTTATAAAGAAATTATAGCTTATATCTTAAAAGATATACTTAATTTATTTTTAATTAAACAGCAGCTCTGTTTGCGCTTATATCTCTTTATTATTTAAGGAATAAAAATTATTTGGGAAAATCTTATTAAATATTAAAACCTGACAGTTATCAGTCTATTTTGACTAAAAAATTGAATCTAAAGAGATACTTCGGTAAATTCAACATTTTCAGTTTGAGTTTACTATTGGCATAATTTTTGAATCATCCCACGAAGCAACGCATTTAGATATTGAGTTGGCTCCCAAAAAAGTAAGAGTGATTATTTTCTATTGTATATGAGATATTTTCATACTAGCAATTACAACCACCGTCTCATATTCATGCGCTAATATAGAAGAATAATTAAATCAGAGTCAGGAATAGACAAATTCCAAAAACATAAGGCAAGGTAATTAATATTTAATTGCCCGAATCGATTTTATTACTAAAATAGTTATCTTTGATCATTTTGTATGACTTAATAATTTTAATATTTATTAATCCAGCTTTTTAATTTCTAGTAAAACCAAATATATACATTTTATATTCATTGGACCTATAATACTGAAAGAAAATTTTGCTAATAATTTTAGCTAAAAGTTTAGCTTGCCCTAATATTTTATTAAAATAAAAATATTCTCTCATCTCTTAGATTTTGTAATATTAATATATGAGCTTTATAAGAATTATTAAAAGCCTAAAATTTTGATTAGTTAATTTAATAAAAGAAATTACAAATATAATGGAGAAAGACTACATCCCATCTACGAAGTAAACTCAAGAGCAGATTGACGACTTAATGATACCGTACAGTCTTAACGATTGCTGCTTTAATGAACTCGTAGAATACAGATCATTTTAAAAATTATACAATAATTTAATTAATGATCTATATAATTATTTCACCCACTATTTATAGTATAAATAGGAATTAGGATAAATCATGCAACAACGACAATAAATGGAATTTTGTGCCTTTTTTCCACAGATTAGGTCTTTGCAGATAGCTCTTCGATAGATGGATTATATGTTAGAGTAACAGAGAATTTAGATTAGAGAGAGCAGACGTAGTGAACTCAAACTTGTAGAAGAGACCAGCAAATCACTTGAAAGATTATGAGAAATATGGGATAAAAGGATTCGTCAAATTTGATGAACATTCCTAATTAAATGAAGAAATAAATGTACATAAAATATATATACTATAGTTTAATCCAGAAATTTATATGAAATATTTGAGGCAATAATCAAGAAAAGATAGTATTTGTGGAAATAATTTAATTCATTATATTCAATTTTTTGAAAGCAATTGAAATTGGTAGAGAAGTATTTCAGAGCAAATATAATTTCACCTTTTATTTGCATTCATAAAGTATCACATTAAACAAACACTCAAATACACTGATAAAATAAAAATTTGTATTGTAATTTAAAATATTCTCACGAGTATGTTTTTATATCCTTAATAAGTGAAAATTTATCTCAAAAATTAATTATAGATATAGTATTAGAGTGAGCATGAGAAATTAAATTAAAGATAAATGAATTGTAAGCATGCTTATTTAAAATTATTTTATTTAGTGATTCAGATTAAATCAAAGAAAAATTAATAAAATATATAAGGGGAAATTTGAATAATTAACTATCTAATATTTACTCTAACAATTTTAATTTTAATTGGTTCTATGGTTAATAAATTTATTGCCCTAAAATGTTCACACACTCTAAAAAATATAACTACAGTGTTAACGCTGACATTAGCTTATCTCACGTAAAGAGCTAGATTTTGTAATCTCAGTAGCCCATGCTAATTGAGAAAGATATTAACTATAGTTTTTTGCAATTTTTATATAAGATATAAAATTAAATAAGAAGTTTTTCCATTTTTTGGAATCGTTTGAGTTTTATTTTTATTGCAGTTTAATTTTAAAATAATCTTAGATGATGGGTAAGAATTGCAAATATTTGAGATAAGAGAGAATATATATTATTTAAAATTAAGGAATTGTAACAATCATTATTAAATGTAAAAATTTAGGAAACGGAATTGCAACTTATGGCTAAGCTGCTCCAAATGGGGCGATAGGCATGAATTATATATATATTTTTAACGCAATTAATTTTGAAACTTATGATTCAATTTATTATTACATGAACGCAGGAGGTCCTGGAAGAAAAACTATAATAAATAAAAATAAGTATCATTAAACTTAAATAATCTGTATAGGCCACAGTTGATGCATCCATGTATAACACCTCATAACCGTAATTTCAAAAATAATATATTGGTTTTGAAATTCAAAGGTGAATAATCTATTTTTAAACTTTTTAAAATATTTGAGGGATTAATTCCTGTATCTTTAAATTAAATATATATATTTCCCCAATTATTAATGAAGAAATCTTAAACTTCATCCCCTTAAATTAGATCTGTAAGTTTACAATGTATACAATCAATATTTTATTTTCAAGATAACTCTGTAATGAGCAGAGGAAGTCAAAAACCACATAGTTTATTTAATTACATTTAAGAATTTAGTTACTAAAAAACCTATCACATTTAAGATAACTTATGATTATATAAATCTGATTTATTTTAAGTTCAATGGGAAATACGATTATATTAATGAATCAAGCCCCAACACGCTACTATGATGTTTTTTACCAAGAACTGATAAGAGAATGATAAGTAAGTCAAAGATATTGCAATAAATTCAATTTTTTGTTTAATACGCTATAAAGTACATATAAAATTATTAATTTACACTATATAGAGTTTTATTTTTACAGAATTTATTTCTAGAAATATTATCATGAAACTTTAGGAAACATATTTTCATTAATTTTTTAATTAATTCAAGCTATGATAAACAGGATTTCAAGACTATTGCTCACAGTAGAAATTCTTTATTTTTAATATTTTAGTTTAATTACATTGTTTTTATAAAATTATGATTAATAATTATGGTAAAAGCTTTAATTTTAAATCAAATTCTTTCTTAGAATTCATGCTTCGAAAGTTGATAATTATTTTCCTCAAAATCAATTTTCAAGGTATTAATTTATTATTAAAGTTTATTAATATCTAAACTCAATACTGATTGATTAATAATTCAATCTAGTCTATGCTCCATTATATAAGTCTAATTGTTAATCAAAATTGATAAAATTATGAGGTGAGTAATAAAATCCATAATATCTTTATTCTTTTAGCGATTTAATAACTAACTATGAAATATATAAAAGTAATTCATCCCATTAATTTATTTGCTAATCCACTTGAAAATATAGAGGGAAATTAATATGCTTATTAAGGAAATGAGTTTGCAAAGCAAACATGTCAAGCCTAATCAATTGAAGATTCAATCGAGCAAATTATTTAAAACTAGGAATAAGGCAGGACCAGTATGGAGTTTTTCAATCCATTCTCTCGAGCAAAATGTTAGTTATGCCTAATAAATTTTTCTTTTTATATTTATAAACCAAATCTTCAAAGCTAATACAATGTTCATAGTGAGTGAGATGAAAAATATTTAGGCTCCCAAGCAAGTCAAAACTTAGAGTGGACTTTATTAAGAGTAAAAAAGATTTTAGTTAAAGTAATAATTGTTTGTAGTTCAGTGGTATCTAGTACATTCCACGAAAAGCAGAGATTTGACCACATTGGTTTTTACTTAACTATAAATAAAAGACTTTTATTTTGGTGATAGAAAGCAGGAATGGAGAAATCACATGAACGATCACTAGGCTATCTAAGACTACTGTGAATAATAAAAATTCTAATTTTGTCAGTTTATGAAAGAAATTAGAAGCTTTGCAAATACTCCTTTTTATCATAATTTTAAGATTATTTAACTCCAAGCAACAGATAAGATGAGGATTTATCGATCCAAGATTAAAGTTAAAAGAAGAAGAAATCCTCGATGAAGATAGATAAAAGTAAAAGTAATGGTGAAAGCGATAATGCAACAAGCAGCAGTGACGAAGAAAATTATAAATTAGAAAATAGGGATGAGATGCCTCTGAATAGCGGCAACGAATCAGATACTAATTTGAACCCTCGCCATTAAAGCAAAAGACTAACTTTAATGTCATCTCCTTAGATTTTGGGAATATTAGTTTACTATATATATATATATATATATATAACATCATCTACAAAATACCATTAGCATATATAGATAAAATATTTTTAAATCTTTAGACTGTCAGCCTGTTTTGAAGAAGTTTATTAAGAATGTAATAGTGGGTGCAAATTACGAAGATGATGAGGAAATTTGCAAGCGTTTGCATCATGGACTTCTCGTAAATAATGGTAAAAATCTTGCTCTGCAATTGCATTATTACGACTAGATAGGACTTTCCTACTCAACAAATCCATTAAAATAATGAAGTAACTCTCAAAATTCTTTATAAATTTTGATAATGAGATTTAATGAATAATTTTAAGAGTACTGAAATCATAATTGCTAAAATATAATTGATTTTGGAAAATTAAATTAAAATAAGTAAATAATTATATAAATTAGTTGCAGTTGACTTGCTCCAAGCCTTGGCAATCTGGTACTTAAACAAAAGAGAAGTTTAAAATCAGCTGGACTTTATTATTGGGCAGTACTGTCCTATCTTATCGTAGGTGCGAGATAACTTGATTTTCATTTTGGCATTATATTTACTTAACAAATCACCCAAAATTAAAGTAAGTTAATCTCTCTCCTACGATGCTATAAGGCAGTACCGCCAATAGTAAAACTCAGCTGATTTTGAATTTTCTATAAAAAAATATCATATTTTCTAGGTTTGGAAAAAGTTAACTGCCAATAAGTTGTAATTATATTAATTAATTTTAATTTAATTCTCCCAATCATTTATATTTCAGCAATAATTAATTGTATTTAATTCAAGAGCAAATCAGACAAGATGGCAACTGATCAAAATAAAAGAAGATAGACAATTAAATTCAAAGCTTTAACTGGAGGTATAGCTTTGCTTCCAGAAGAATATACAAACTTAATTGAATAGGATGAAAGAAACTGAGGTGAATTTACTTTGAATACTCTCTCTCTCTATCAAAAATAAGAGTGGTATTTGTCTCAATATCTTTTATTCAGATATTAATAATTTTAGATTATAATTAATTGGTATTCTTGAAGGAGGAACAATTTACATCAAAGCTAAGACAGCATCAAAGCTATACTTTATGAATCAAAGACAAATTGAGAAGGCAATTTTAATGAGTTTAGTGAAAATGAGAGGACCATAAACTTAATTTAGAATAGAGGAACTTTGGCTTCAAGATATTGTTGAGAGCTTCAATTTCCCAACCTACAGGAAGGTTTTCACAAAAATATAGACACTAAGTGTTGTTATTCTAGAAGACAATCCAAATTTACTTTGGATTAAATTAAATAAATTATCAATAAAATTTTGAACGTGGCTTAGAAGCATTTGTTAAAAATTGACATGCCACATTTCACATTTACGCCAGATAATTAGGAAGAGCCTTAGAGGAAATTCAAAAAGTATATAGATCCAGATAATTACAATGTTACGCTGTAGAGCAGGCTATAAGATTGGAAAGAAAATGCTGTAGACACTTTCACAGAAATGGTTGGCGATGACATTTAGAATCCTGTAGCCCCTCATCTGATTTCCAGAAATACAGTCATTTTTTAGAAAAAAAATTAAGAATAAAAGTATCTTAAAAATTAATAAGCTTACACAAATATATATATATATAACTTATTTATTTCTGTTTTTTAAATCTTGCATATACTTAATTTATTCTATCATTAGAAATCCTATGACATATGTTTGAACAAGCCGCCTTTCTCTATAAAGTCATTTACTTTCCTATATCCATAAACCTTATCAGTTTTATTCTTAGCTTTATCTATAATATATTTCGAATGGCAATTTTGTGTGAGAAGAGTTTCTTTACCGACCACAATTAAATTTCGCCTAGCCCTAGTTATAGCGACATTTAGTCTTCTACAATCTTCGATAAAACCCAGAGACCTAGTTCTTCCGCATCCAACTATAATGATATATCTTTCAGCTCCTTGAAAGGAATCAACTGTTGACACTTGAATAGCTTTTAGAGCCTCATTTTTTGAGTCAATTATCATTTCATTGATTAACTCTTCTTGAGATTTGTAAGTCACGATTACTCCTATGGAAAAAACTGGAGCGTCATTAGATTAATTTTCGTTTTAAGGAGACTTATTTTCTTCCTCTTTCGAAGAAGATGAGGATTCATAAGCACCTTGCATGTTTCCTGAATATTTTTGTCAAATAAGGCAACACAAATAATCAAGAAGAGCAACAATGAATTTAGCTTCATAATAGTTTCTGTATAAAAATTCACTCTTTGATTCTTAACCTTTCTCTGCTGATATATTAGTAACAGGCTAAAATTCTTTGATTATTTGCATTCTAGTATCTGCTTTGACTCCATTTTCTAAGTATTTTCATAAAATAAGTCATTGGCAATTTAGGCTATCATTGGATGACACTGAAAAAAATGAATCATATAATAAGTCAAATCTTATTCTATATTAAGTTCTCAAAAGAATACAATAGAATTGTTCTTTCATCAGTCTCACAAACAAGGGCAAATGTGGAATCATATTCTATGTTCTGACTTTATTTTTACTCTCTTCTAAAATTTACTCTTGATGAAGTTTTTTCTCCTTAAAAATTAAAGGATATAATCGGTGGTAGTTTGCAATAGATCTCCCACTACTAATTAACTTTTTGTCAATTGAATGCTTGAATATTGGAAAGTGAAACTTTGGGGTTAGAGCATTTAAGAACACTCATCAAGTATCACAATTTTGAATTGCATGTTCTTCATAACTTCAAATCCTGTTGATGCTACTTGTGCACCAACAACTCTCTTCTACATTAATAGTTCTTTTCTTTACTGAATAGTTTGGCTTCTAATGTGATTAATGCTTTCTTGAATATTAATTAGCTCTTCATCCTGATTTTAATTCATTTTACCATTTAGTTTTATTAAAGACCTTATCTCTTCCATCATAGCTTCCAGTTCTCTAATAGCTTCTTTATCTGCTTGTATTTTATTTGATGCTAAATGGTGAGTGTATTTTAGTAGGTGCTTATTAATTTTCTTAAGAGAACCAACTCTTGCAAAATCCTCAAATTCTGAATTTTTCAACATTAATAAAATTCTATCAACAGCTATATTTGTTAATTTCACAGACCAATATCTTGACTTAGGTATCACCAATTTAATCTAGTAAAGTGCAAATAAATCTGATAAATGCCACTAGTAAGTATGATTTTCCACAACCAAACGCTCCATGCACCAAAATAACATTAGAGTTATCATCAGGGTTCTTTTATGAATTAGTCTTAAGTCCACTTAAAATTTCATCTATAGCTTATTCATTACTCCTAGTTTTGGATCTTGCTAAAAACCATTTTGTAACTTCATTGAGAACACATTCTAAATCTCTGTTTAGCCTGAATTAAATACTCTACCTAACAGCTTCCACTAATAAATTGTCGCACTTCTTCAAAACCTTAAACTTTGCTTTGGAATTTTTATTTGAGAGCATGCTATCTATATAGGGGTTAGATCTTTCCCTAAACTCAATAAGATTCTCAACTAAATTATAAAATCCATTAAGATTAACTGATTTTAAGGAATATTTATACTGATCAACTTTGTTTCTGACTTCATCAACTGATCCAATAATTGAAACTTTGATTTTTAATTGCTTATTATGGCCATGCCACTAATTCTTAACAAAAAGCATTTCAGACACATCAGCTAAGTTTTGATTTGTCAACATAGGTCTCTTCATTAAGATCCATAAATCTTCGACCATCATATCTTTCTTTACAAGAGGAGGTAATGATTCTTTGAATTTAACGTAGAAGTATCCTGGTGTTTCTCCATCTGATTCATCACCACTATTATGCTTTTCTTCTTATTCACTCTCAGATGACTCATCTTCACTTTATCTCTAGGCTGCAAGGCCTCCTGCGCCTTTGCCTTTCTTCTTGAAAGCTTACTTTCTCTTTTTCATCCTGTTTTAAATGTTCTTGAAGTTTGCATTTTAAAGAACTCTTTAATGACTTTACGATGGTTTTGTGTACTCTAGGATAATTGGAATGAGCTGCATCTCAGTTCTCTAGTTATCATAATCTTCCTTGATGGAATACTTGAGCATTTCCAAAACTGCTAAGATGTAAAACCCAGCATAAGACTCTCTACTCAGTAGAACTTGGTCCCTAGGAAACTAATAGATTGGGTGTCGAACAGCAAAATCTAAAGTTGCCTCACTAAAGGATTTGATGGATTGATTCTTGTCTGAGACAGTTTTCTCATGAATTTCCTTCAATCTATCAAGAGCATTTTGCTTCTAAATCTGATCAGTAAGCAATCTCTTTTTCATTCCAGAGGAAATCTTCTTTTCAACTGCAGTTGAATTGAACTTTCCATATTCGTGATGACCTCAGGATCTGAGCTTCCTTTAAAAATCATCTAACTTCCTTTTCTTGTTAGGCTATGATTTAAACCTAAAAGTCATTATAGAATGAAGGAAAATTATCTTATTAATATATATTTCGATAAAAGCAAAATTAAAATTTGATCAAGCCAATATTCTATTCTAGTTTTATATATAATTAGATACCAATATATCTCAATTCGTTTTTTCATTGATCAACTTAAAAAAATAAATTTTTAATGAAAATTGAATTATATATATTTAGAATTTTATAAAATTCTTTAAATTAATACTTACTATAAAATATTTTTGAAAAGAATAAAAGATAATTTTTAATTCAATTAAAATATTTACAAATTAAAAATAATTTGGCAACTAAATGTTTTTTATATTAAATTGTCTTTTAAAAACATCAAAAGATTATTAAATTTGAGGAAAGAGGCAAATTTCAATATATATTATATTCTCTAAATAACAAGAAATACAACTATTTGGTTATTAACTAAAATGAAGAGTTAATATGTGGTAACAAAAAAATCAAGGGATTCTGGCTTAAATTCCATTTAATTTTATTTCTACTCAACCTGCTATTCTTTAATTGGATCTTCTTCTTCCTCAGTTTAATCAAACTCATACAAATCTGTAACTGGATCAATTTTCTTCGGATTTTACCCTTCTTGCGACTATTTTGTAATATCTTGGAAGGCTAAATATTGCTTTTTAAACTCTTTTCTTTTTTCTGGATCAATATCTGAAGATTTAGGAACACTCAGTCCTTAATTCATTGCAATTTACTTAATAAAAGTACTCAAATCTTTCATTGTCCTTTTTCTTAAGCTTATCAGGTCATGTAAAATCGCTATCAAGCGTATTTAAACTTTAATCATCACAGATTCTATTATCCATATTATCTGTTAATTTTGAAAATTTTTCCTCCTCGTCTTCTTCTGATTCTTAGAATATATCAATATCACTTTTGATAATCTGCTGCTCTAATGCTTTGATTTGATTAAGATTGAAGTTAGAGCTCAATTTTTATTCTGTTTCTCTTTACTCTTAAGCCTATCTTCTTCTTTGTTAGAGTTATTTCAGATTCTGATCATACTCGACATTTTCACTAGTTTCTTGATCATTTCCTTAAGAAAGTTTTTCTTGTTATTGATTAATTGGATAAATTGAGTTCCCGCCTTTACCACTTTAATTAAGAATCTAATTTCTTTGTTGATTAGATTTTTACTATATATCCTTCAGCTTATCTTGCTCCCTTTATTAGCGAACCTAACTCAATTATTCTTGATCATTATCGCTTCCAGAATTCAAAAGTTCAGGTTCTTTTACTTTCTGAGGGCATATAAAAGGTTTCTTCTTTGGAAATCCTATTCCAATTTTTTGGGAACTGCATTCATAGCAGTTGGTAGTCCTTTACCCACTGATCCTGTTTTCTCACCTTTGATCATCAAAGGACTTTATTTCCCAAGATCAAATTTGCTTTTTGAAGATTTTGATCTTCTTGCTTCAAGTTGAGATTCTCTCTTCACTGAAACTTTGCCCTCTTTTCTCCTTTACTAAAATTTAATAAAATGTTGATGTAAAGTCAAAGCGAAAAAGAGTATTCAAAAGAGATATATCTTAGCACTTACTTCAATTCTGACAATATACTTGTTTAGCTTAAATTCCTCATCTTCCTTCATATCAGGTAATATTCTGAAAAACTTATTGTCAAGTTGATTTGCTCTACAGTTTCTTGCAAATAATAATAATAATAATAATAATAATAATAATTAATCCTCATCGGGGCTCAAGGCCCCCCGGATGAATATACACGTTATGTGTAGATAAGGGACTAGCCCTTTTATAAAATTTTATGAAGAATGAACTTTAATTTTAATCATCTTCTTTGCTTCTACCCTTTTTTGGGAAGCGATTGTCTCTCAATAAATTTCTTTATGTCTTATTCCATGTACTCTCTCTATTGTGTCATGTCAGGGAAGGATACATTAAGTGCGAAAATTTTTGCAAGTGAAATCATTATGTCTTGGTGAATGAGGAGAACTTCCATCTTTTCATGGTTCTACATGTTGTAGTTTTTGTCTGCCATTTCGATTAGTCTTCTTTGAAGTGGCTGGATATCTAGTCTCTCTGATTCACTAAGGTCATCTATCATTCTAAAAAGTTTTGTAGTATTATTGATTAATAGTTGAAAGATGCCTTTTGGTGTTGACATGTATTCAAACTCTAAGCTTTACTTCCAGTCTTTCTCTATCTTTTTGAAGAAAGATTTGAGTTTGGTATAGTTAGCATCATCAATTAGGTTGAAGACTCTTTAACTAGTTTCTGAGTCAATCTGAACATGTTCGGTGACATTGTTGTGGACTAAGATGGCTTTTCTAATTTTGAGTGGTGGTCTTATAGTGGGCTACTCAAATTTTGGCTTTGGATTTTCAGCTTTTATTTTTTATTATAAGATTTAGTCTTAGAACAATTTCTATTGGGTGATATTATTGTGAAGCACTTAGCCTATGGCTTCTATTGAAATTTTTAGTTCATCTTAATCTTATTTAAGAATACGAGTGGTAAGGTTGATTTCTTATTTAATTCTCATGTTGGCATTGTCCTGACTTTTTCCCAGCATTCTTGTAACTTTGTTAGCTATGATTTTGGAAGATTGTTTTTATTCTTCCATTAGGTGTTTTGATGTTTAATTGAGTGCCTAATATGATTCAATCATTTGATCAAGTAGTTCAATCCCATATTTCTTTTATTAATTATTTTATTAGTAACTTAAAAGTTATTATTATTAAGTAATTTAATTACCGATCTAATTATTTGAGAAATTTTCTGTTAGGGATCTTATCAGATTCTGATCAGTACGTATACCGGTCTGGTGCGTCATTGAGTTGATCGACTATTTTGATACTAAATAGGTTCCCTACTAAATAGTAGGTTAGGTTAAGGCTCTCTGAAGCTATTACAGAGTGCTGAGAAGAAGTTTTGTTGTAATTTAAAGTAAAAGAACTTGTTCTTGTGTTCTTTCAGGTCTCTTGATTGCACAGAGTGTAGTATATATTAGTTCATCGATATCTTTATGTGATATGTGTTCCTCAATTCTCTTTTAGAAAACTTTGAGGCTCACTAGCTGGAGCCAAGTCTTTCTAAAGTATGAAGCTTCCATCTTGTTCAGGAAGCAGTTTGTTCCTTGATCATTTAGCTTTTTAAGTGTTAGTGATACCTAGTTAATCTTTGGTAGGTAATCTTTTTGGAAGGCAAATGCTTGGGAGAGAAGTATTGAAAGCTTCTCAAATTATTTGAAAGTATTTTGTAGAGAGAGTTGAGACGGTTCCATAGAAAGTGTTTCGTGATGTGAAACTTGTTAACTTTCTAGTTTAATAATTTATTTTTCTTGCAAATAGAATAAGCTAAATAAGTTTTATTATGTCCTAAATCTTACCTTTGAATTTTTTATGTGATACTCCATGAACCCATCTTCCCAGACCTTCTATTTTTACGACAAATGTTTGGTGTATATGACGTCGTAGTACTCAACATCGATTGAAACTTTATCGTTTGGACCTAACTATAGCAGACCTTCACTTGTAGGTACAGTGAAAGGCTTTCAACATTAAAACTGAGAAAGCTGACTTGCATCAGGTCAGGGTGAAGTAACGCTGTCTGTTGAATAATCGTGAAGCGGCTTCCTTACTTTATTTTTGTTCATTTTAATTTAAATTCAAACTGAAATTATAAAAGAAATTGATATTTTAAGAGAAAAATAAATTTTGAGATACGGATCTGTTTATTCCATGAATATCCTATGTAACGGCATTTTGCACAATTAGTATTAAAATTTTATTTTAAATAGAAAAATTAAAATATCAATTTATTCACATATCATAAAAAATTAACATTAATTTACATATTTGAAAGTATAAAATAAAAGATTGTTGTTTTGTGAATCTATGAAAGATTAAGATTTTGATGATATTTAGTTTTATTAACTATTGACTATAAAATTTAAATTTTAACATAATAATTAGTTTCAATTAATTATTAAAATAGAATAATTGTAATGGTTGAATATTCGCAGCAGCATTCCCCAACAAAAAAGCTTTCTAATAACACTTATAACATAAAAATATTTATCCCTCTCTTCCAAGAATACAAATCTTAATTCATAACCTCTAACTGACTTAATTCGATATCTTATACAATCTATAAAATTCTATCTATTAAAAACTGCCGATATTGCATTTCTTTTACTATAAATAATATCACAATGGAGCGAATGCAACTAATTAACTTGAAAATTATAGAGGGAGCTAAAAATAGAGTCAGAAATTACGTTCTAGCCAAATAAAAACTTAACAAAATTCAAGAAAAATCCATAGTAATATTTGAATGAATAAGCCATCTTGTATTTTCTAGTTTAAGTCGAAATAAGGACATACCATAACATTCAATTTTTGCTTGGAATTAAGTTTAAAATGGACAATAATCCAAATAAAATGCTTATATCAGTATATATTCAAAATATGGAATTTTAATTTATTCTCTTTTACTTTTGTTAATAATTAATTAGAATAAACTAATCTAATCAACTTAAAGTTATTATAATATAAAGAAAGCAGCTCTAATTTAAGATAAGGTAAGTTAATTTTAATTAAGTTACGAATCGACTGCATATTAATAATATCGGTAGATTGTTTTTGAATTCAGGAAATGAAATCAAAATTAAATTAAAATTACAAATTCTTTTCACACTATCTAGCATGAATTGTAGAAAAAATATATAAATTATTCAATAGAACAAGCAAAACTACATAAATGTTATTTGGTGTATAATCTTATTAGTGAGATATTTCATTCATTTTACTTTTAAAATCAAAATGAAACAAGAAAATTCTTAAGATTAAAAATATGGTTTATCTAATTTATAAGATTCTATACTAGATTATAGTCCATATGCAGTTTTAAATATATTATGGAGTAAATGCAATTATGTCAGAATTAAGCTAAGTTAATTAAAAGTAATTTGTAATTTTATTACAGTTTTTATTTTATTTCCTAAAATTAATTATACTTTACCAATATTATAGAAAGTCAGAAAATTGTTCAGAATATAAAATCAATAGAATAATTATAAACAACTGATTTGATTTAAGTTGGAACTCTATAACCTTATGATCTGATATTTAATAATGGGTGTCTAAAGAGTTACTTAATTGAAAATGTGTTGAATTTTAATTCAAATACCACAGAAGAATTACTCTATGAATCACAATTAATATATAACGTTTGAGACAGCAGTAAGCGAGAAGCTACTTTGCACTTCTTAACCTATCAAGAATTCATCCCAAAAGGAAAAGACTTTATATTTATTGATTTATTAAAACTGAGGGAAGTAATGTTTGAGTAATGTTTTGGAATAAACATATTAGAATTGTAATTTACAACTGTAAACTCTGCAATGAAGATGAATTTAAACTACAGCAAACTAAAATTAATTTAATCAAAATCAACCCAAAACATCAGAAGTTTTTGGTTTTCAATTTTTCTATATTTCTTAAACTCTCTTAGTCTGAGATTTAACTTTAATTAGAGCTTTCACACGATTTCATTACAAAAAACAAAGGCATTTGTACCAGTAAACTAGAATCTATTAAAGTCAAAGACTAAATTTACCTTAATGATCATAATTATCAATATGCTTTTCTTCCTGTTTCTTTTGGAAATAATATTAAAAGGGACATCACAATTGATATTGAGTAAATATTTATTAAAATTCCTGATTAAAATAAAATAGATAATTCAAAATTACTCCAGCTAATTGATTGAACAGAATTCGAGTATTTCACGAATTTAAATTGATTACATTAAATTTTGTCTAATATTCCCATTTTTATCTTGATTATCTTAATAACTCTAGAAATTCCAATTTTAATTTATAATCTTTCAATATTAATTATTCATGTGCTATATAAGAATATCTTAATAACGTCTGAAGATAAAATTTGCTTGAATGATCTAGAGATTCTAATTCGGAAATAAAAGAATAAAATTAGAGAAATCAATGAGAGAGGATATGCGCCATAGATACATTATAGTCTCAAGATATGGAGAACAGAATAAAGTTAATTGAAATCATAAATATCATTAATTGAAGAGAGATAGATCAAAATGGATACTAAGATAGATAAAATGGATGAAAAATTAGATTCTATTATGAACTTGATGCAGAAAATGATTTCAAATTATTGCTTATTTTAAAGATATCAATAAGCATTATAATTGATTAATTTATAGTCACCAACTAGTATGATGCTAAATTATCCTGAAAGACATCAAAGTGTATATATTACCAAGAAGTTACAAATTTCTCAAAGACAAACAATAATAGTCCAACTCCAACATTTTAAAGTAAACAACATTCAAAAGAGGAGTTTTAAATTTTAAATATTAAAATAGAGTGATTTGAATCTGCATAACCAGATTTACGCCTCAAATAAATGAGATCATTTGACATGCCTATACCTGATAATATAAGAATTCAGTCTTAGAGATCGAATGTTTAAAATTAGAAATATTTGAAGCAGATAACTTAAAACAATATAAGACAAAGTAGCAAACATCCTACGTTAATCTATATAATGATGTGAGCTAATTTTCATAAAGTCAAGGAAAAAATGAAATTAAATATCGAAATAGTTAGTTGCTATTTTTAATTTCTAATAGCAGTAACAATAATTAATCTTTGTATTTAGATAAGAACTCAATGTCTTGTAACTTCTACATGGCATCATCTTATGAATAATTAATACTTCAATTATTTGACTTGTTTTCAAGGCATTAAAATTTTAAATTTTAAATTATGGATTATATTTGAGGGATTAATTTTTTGGAGTAAATTACTGTTATCAGTGCAGTCTTAAAAGCGGAAATTTAGCTAATTTTTAAGCAAAAATGGACGAATTCAAAATAATCAAAGCTGGGTTCATTTAAGAATATTAAGCTAAAACATATGAAACATTCTAAATAAAAAATTAAAAAAATTTAGGCATTTCAAGGTCCCCTTAAAACTTTAACGAAAATATAATTTGTTTAACAGTATCGTTAAGATTTTTATTCAAGCTAAGATATAAAAGAAAGCCAGTAGAATATCTCATCACTATATCAAAAAGAAAATATTAAAAGCTTTTAATATTAAAAACAATCAAATTCTTAAGATAACCTAAAGAACTAAGAAGAATCTACACTAATTTAGCCTACTAATAATGCATACTTAAGGAAGATTAGCCTTTTTAAATAGCAAAGTGTTGATAATAAAACCTATTGTCAATCAAAACCCCAAAACCCCTTAATGAGGTTTATAAGTGCTTTGATTTGGAGGAAATTTGTTAGGGGTTGGGGTTATTAATAGGTTTTAATGTGAAATTTATAGTAAATGTATTTATTTTAATCACTCAAAATGCACTTTTTGGATCATGTGGTAGAGGCCTGAAGTTTATCTTACTTAACCACAACTCTATTTTCTCTATTGATATGTCTGATCTTGAGTTTTGTTTTATTATTATTGACTCTGCCATTTGTTTCATTGATTGAGATACTCTTGTTTTGTCAATAAATTGGCTTTATTCTTTGTTTAGCATCCTTCTCACACCTTGTAGAGTAGTAATCGTTGCGAGGCATATCGCACTCTATTTTATTGCTGCTAAAGCCCACACATCCCACTGTAAGTCTCCATCTCTCCAGTCTTCTCTTTCTGGATAATAGCCTGGAGTTCCCATTACACTTCCAAGTCTTGATACTTCCACTCTTAAGGCTCTGTTGAAATCAATAATGGTTACTGTTACTGGTGAAAAGTTCAACATTATATTCTCAGGCTTGAGATCTTTGTGAACAAAGCCTAAATTATGAAGCTCTTTGATACCTTGTATAGCTTAGGTTGATATTAATGCAAGCTATCTATGATTTCTTTGATCAGTTATGAAATCTCTGAGTGTCATTTCAAAGAGTGTAAGTCTAAAAGCAACATGATCTTTGGCTAGGAGATCAGCATCTAGCTTTATTAAGTATTTGCACTCTTTAAACTTAGCCTGAGTGAGTACTTAATATTCATTAGTAAACTCCATTTAATATTTATCATCACTAAGGAGATAGTTGAAAGGATATACCTTGTAAGCATACTGATGATCCTTAATAACTTACTTGTCATAGGAGTCCTCTAGAATTAGGTAGCTTTAGAGAAAAGTATCTAAATCAATCTATGCTAGTACTAGAATTTTCTTGTATTATATTTTAATCATGATTTTAGTGACCTCTGATGCTAAGAGGTTGCGTGCAATCCTCA